>JAWPHD010008259.1:0-117437 GCA_037043455.1 Cyrtodaria siliqua
GATTTATAAAGGGCAAATCCTGTCCTCTTCAATTATTAGAAGTACTGGAAGATTGGTCTGATGCACTTGATAGTTGCTTGATGTAATATTCTATGACTTCAGGAGAGCATTTGATACATTACTACATAACAAGCTGCTAACTAAATTAGAAGGTTATGACATTGTGGGGAAGGTTTTGGAATGGGTGAAAGACTTCCTAAGGGACAGATCTCAAACGGTGGTTATAAATGGAAAACACTCAACATCTGAACAAGTATACGTCGGGATACCTCAGGGTAGTGTGTTAGGTCCTACCCTTTTCCTTGTCTTTATTAATGATCTCCCCGCAGTAGACTCTCTCGACCGATAAACAACCAGAAGGGTTCTGGAGGCCCATCTCTTCGGTTGTTTATCGGGCGAGAGTGTCTACTGCGCAGGCTTGGGAAACAACTAGCATCAAATTGTATTTGATTATTATGCCAATGTTTGTTTAGTCTGCTCTTAAAGGCATTTACACTCGGTGCTTGGACAACACTTTCTGGTAGGGAATTCACGTCTTCCACTACCCTAATGCTAAAGGAATTTTTTCTGCGTTCTGTTTTGGCTTGTTTTTTGAAAGGTTTTAGGGTATTCCCTCTCGTTCTGGTATATGTTGCTAAAGGGAATAAGTTTTGGATTGATGATATATCGAATCCTCTAAGGATCTTAAAGACCTGCAGCATGTCTGTGCGTAACCTCCGGTATTGAAGTGTAGGAATACCTAAGGATCTTAGCCGTTCATTATATTCTAGGTTGTTTAAAGACGATAACATTTTTGATGCCCTACGCTGAACATTTATATAGCGATTTGGTGCTTTTTTAAGCACGGGGACCAAACTGTACTGGCATATTCTAAATGGGGTCTTACTAAAGCTTTGAATAGTGTCAAAATATATTCTTGTCTAGATACGTAAAGGTTCTCATAATTATTCCTGGATTTCTATTCGCTAAGGCTAAATGATATGAGTGTTGAAGGTGAGATTACTGTCAATTATCACCTCCAGATCCTTCTCCTCTGAAACATTTATAATCAAGTCCCTACGTTTCTCCCTGTCTTTCATAAAATAGTTATCAGTAGCCATTGATTTGCCAATATGCATTCTTTTACATTTTTAGCTCTACTGATCAGAGATCAGCAGAGCTTATGCCGTGGTGCGGCGTCCGTCGTCCGTCCGTCCGTCCGTCTGTCTGTCCGTCCGTCTGTCCGTTAACTTTTTTTTTGTAGCGACTACTCCTCTGAAACTACTGAATAGATTTTCATGAAACTTTACAGAAATGTTGCCCATTAAGTCTAGTTGATCCTAGCAAAAATTCATGTTGATGTGAAATCCAAGATGGCCGCCAAAGCTAAAAATAGATTTTTAAAATTCAAGTTTGTAGCGACTACTTCTTGAAAACTATAAGTGATATTGATATGGGACTTTTTCTAAAATGATCAGCATGACATGATGTTGGTCCTTGTCGAAAATTGTTTTGATTTGACGTTAAACATGGCTGCCAGCGGCCATCTTTGTTTACATAGAGTTATATAATGAAAACTTGTAGCGACTACTCCTCTGAAACTACTTGACGGATTTTCATAAAACTTCACAGGAATGTTGCTCTTGATGTATTATTGATCCTAGCAAAATTTCAGGTCGGCCGGAAATTCAAGATGGCCGCCACGGCTAAAAATAGATTTTTGAAAAATAAGTTTGTAGCGACTACTTCTTGAAAACTATAAGAGATAATGATATGGGACTTTTTCTAAAATGATCAGCATGACATGATGTTGGTCCTTGTCGAAAATCGTTTTGATTCGACGTTAAACATGGCTGCCAGCGGCCATCTTTGTTTACATAGAGTTATATAATGAAAACTTGTAGCGACTACTCCTCTGAAACTACTTGACGGATTATCATGAAACTTCACAGGAATGTTGCTCTTGATGTCTAATTGATCCTAGCAAAATTTCAGGTCGGCCGGAAATTCAAGATGGCCGCCACGGCTAAAAATAGATTTTTAAAAAATAAGTTTGTAGCGACTACTTCTTGAAAACTATAAGAGATATTGATATGGGACTTTTTCTAAAATTATCAGCATGACATGATGGTTATCCGAGTCGAACATTATTTTGATTCGACGTTAAACGTGGCTGCCAGTGGCCATCTTTGTTTACATAGATTTATATAATGATAACTTGTAGCGACTACTCCTCTGAAAATACTTGACGGATTTTCATGAAACTTCACAGAATATTGCTCTTGATGTCTAATTGATCCTTGCAAAATTTCAGGTCGGCTGGAAATTCAAGATGGCCGCCATGGCTAAAAATAGATTTTCAAAATACAAGTTTGTAGCGACTACTTCTTGAAAACTATAAGTGATATTGATATGGGACTTTTTCTAAAATGATCAGCATGACATGATGGTTATTGAAGTCGAACATTATTTTGATTCGACGTTAAACATGGCTGCCAGTGGCCATGTATGTTTACATAAGAGTTATATAATGATAACTTGTAGCGACTACTCCTCTGAAACTACTTGACGGATTTTCATGAAACTTCACACGAATGTTGCTCTTGATGTCTAATTGATCTTAGCAAAATTTCAGGTCGGCCGGAAATTCAAGATGGCCACCATGGCTAAAAATAGATTTTTAAAAAATAAGTTTGTAGCGACTACTTCTTGAAAACTATAAGAGATATTGATATGGGACTTTTTCTAAAATGATCAGCATGACATGATGGTTATCCGAGTCAAACATTATTTTGATTCAATGTTAAACATGGCTGTCAGTGGCCATCTTTGTTTACATAGAGTTTTATAATGAAAACTTGTAGCGACTACTCCTCTGAAACTACTTGACGGATTTTCATGAAACTTCACACGAATGTTGCTCTTGATGTCTAATTGATCCTAGCAAAATTTCAGGTCGGCCGGAAATTCAAGATGGCCACCAAGGCTAAAAATAGATTTTCAAAAAACCAGTTTGTAGCGACTACTTCCTGAAATCAAAATCAATCAGTAGAGCTTCAAGGTCATTGACCTCTTGTTTTGAATTAAATTCTAAATCCCAAGTTTTGGACCAGTCGCAAAAATTGTCAGTAGTTCTCTGTAATTTATCTACGTCTTCTTGGGAATTTATAACTGAATATGTTTTGGTATCATCTGCAAATAGCTTGACTACTGTTTCCGCTACCTCGGGGAGATCATTTATGAAGACAAGGAAAAGGGTAGGACCTAACACACTACCCTGAGGTACCTCACTGTATACTTGTTCAGATGTTGAGTGTTTTCCATTTATAACCACCGTTTGAGATCTGTCCCTTAGGAAGTCTTTCACCCATTCCAAAACCTTCCCCACAATGCCATAAACTTCTAATTTAACAATATTGCGCGACTTTAGGAGCGTAATATGTATACGCTGAAGAACGAGTACATAGTTCATCCTCAGACCTAAATTAATAACATGTCTGTGTTGTGTGATATATCCCAATACAAATCTAATAACCTTTTTATTGCATACGTTTTTTTAATATAACAACGAATAATAAGAACAAAACAGTAGGTTTTAACATTTAATTTTCATCAATTTTTTTATTTGAATCAAACATATTGTCGTTAGATCGTGGGAATTTTGACATGAACAGAAAAGTGCACCAATCACGAACGAATATACATTACACACCCAATATGACTTTACTGCACGTCAATATGAGCGAATATTGATGTTTCCTGTTACATTGCAAGTAAACGGATCTAACCGTTTTCTCCATGTAGACCTGATCCCATCAGACTGTACAGTGTATGTTTAGATGTTTATATATTATCCTCAACTGCTAGTTGCTCTTGATTTGTTGTAGCTCTCTACTAAGTTGTTTAAAGCTTTTACATAAAATACCACTGACTTGACAAACATTTGTTATGGTGAGGGTTTCGTATATACATATATCTAGTTGTGGCTGTGAACTCTACCAGTGAAAACTGGGTGTGCCTATGAAGGCAGAATAGATTATCAAGAACAACAACAACAACAACAACAAGATGGCCGAATGTGATGAAAACAAAACTCTCTCGTGAAATTGTCGAAATTCACAGCTTCCACGACAACTTTTAGTTTAGTCGCTTCAGGTATCCGTTCGAGTTAATTATCCCATTATGTTTTAGTCGTTTTTAACGCATGCCACCATGTTAGACCTATAGATTATATCTAGTAAGAGCCGTGCCATCTTCTTGTCATTGAACTCAAATTCGCTCAAGTTGGCATATTTGATTCTCTGTACGAGAGATTGAATGACCGTTTATGTTTTATTGGTTATATGTATAATTCTACTTGTGACATGAGCAGGTTATGCTGCCCAGGCTATCGTACGTAACGAGAAATAACAATTAGTATAGAACTGTTGGTTGTTTTGGCCATTTTAGGAGTTCCATACCTTTAAGAATATAATATATATACATATATAAAACCATTTTTTGGGGGTCCAGAACTCAATTAATTAATATTTTAACCACTCAGATCCATCTTTTACTATCCTAGCTCTGTGCCGGGTGCCTGTGTCTAGATTATGCAGAAACGCCCCAGAGAGAGCTTCGCCTGTCGTTGACTTACACATGGCGAAGCCGATGAAGTCTTCACGGAGTGTTTTGGAACAGGAGTCCCAAAATCTAAAATAAATAGGTCAATAATTATATTAAGCAACTGAGTGGTTGTTTTCCTTAAAACGTCTTTCATTATAATTTAACTTAATATTTTAGTGTGCATACCATTCGGCCAAACTCTGTACTATAAACAGATACACACACGGTATTATTATTATTGGCTTTGTTCAATATGTAGAGAAAATAAATTATTTTTATTTTTTGTGCAGTATTCATAAAAATAAAATCGACGTGGGTCAGCTTTTTTCCAAATTGTTGTTGCTTACGATTGTACAGTAACTGTATGCTAGATTAGCATTTGATATTTTGATTCAATAAAATCGAAATGATTAGATATACAGTACAATAGGCCTATTGAAATTGTGCTGAGGCTAAACAATTGTTTTGAACTTCTTCAAGTTCATGCTATATTGTAGATACCTGACTGGGAAGGGGTAATTTTGAACTTCGTGCCACTTTGAGTTTAACAATTTCAATCTGGTGTTATCGTCTGTAACCCGGTTCCGCCCGAAAACACGTCTGGAGATGGAGGTTCATGACTTAAAGCTGAACTCGACGCCATTTCAAATATTCGCGCTTTGTAAACAAATCATTCGGATCGCAATATACCCCAACGATAAAGAGTATACATACACTACTTTTAAACCGAGTATTGATTTTAAAATAAATACACGGTATACTACCCAAATTTATTAACGCGGCAACAAAATACCGCAAATATTTTTAGATTTTAGACCTTTCCCCCTCATACCCCTTCAGTTTTTATTGCAGATTTCAACTTTTAAGCCTTTTCTTTTTTTTACCTTTTCAATTTCCATGTTACGCCATGGCGTAATGGAGTATGCCACGCTACGCCGCTGGCTGTCGTTCCCGTGTCCTATGACGGCGTTCCCAACCTACGACCCCGTAGACCACGCTCTGACAATACGCTCTACATGCTCTATCTACGCTCCTAGCGTATACGGCCACAAAATCTATACCCAGTCTTACAATGTTATCACAACATGTATTTTATAATAGCACCATATCTAATAACTGATTGCAAAGCAATCTTTATTCAGAATGAATAAACCCGAATTCTAAATCTTCTTCGAATAGTGTCCCTATACAAGTCTATGTAAAACATGTGACCCCTGGGTCGGGGCCAAATATGACCCCAGGGTCACCATTTGAACAAACTTGGTAAAGGACCATAAAAGTATAATCATTGCAAAATATTAAACCTCTGGCTCTTGTAGTTTTTCCTATATAAGTCTATGTAAAACTGTGACCCGCAGGGTGGGGCCAAATTTGACCCCAGGGTCACCATATGACCCCAGGTTCACCATTTGGAAAAACTTGGTAAAGGACCATAATCTTATAGTAAATGAAAATTTTTAAACCTCTGGCTCTTGCAGTTTCAGAGAAGATTTTTTTCCTATATGTCTATGTAAAAATGTGATCCCCGGGGCGGGGCAAAATTTGACACCAGGGTCACCATTTGAACAAACTTGATAGAGGACCATAAGCTTATAGCAAATGCAAACTAGTAAACCTCTGGCTCTTTTAGTTCAGGAGAAGAACTTTTTTTCAGTTTTTCCCTATACAAGCTTATGTAAAATTGTGAAACCCCGGGGCGTGGCCAAACGTGACCCCAGTGTCATCATTTGAACATACTTGGTAAAGGACCATAATCTTATAGTAAATGCAAAATATTAAACCTCTGGCTCTTGTAGTTTCAGAGAAGAAGATTTGTTTCCCTATACAAATCTATGTAAATCTGTGACCCCCGGGGGCGGGGCCAAATTTGACGTCAGGGTCACTATTTGAACAAAGTTGATAGAGGAACATAAGCTTATAGCAAGTGTAAAATATTAAACAACTGGCTCTTGCAGTTTCAGAGAAGAAGATTTTTTTCCTATATAAGTCTATGTAAAACTGTGACGCCCGGGGCGGAACCAAATTAGACCCCAAGGTCACCATTTGAACAAACTTAGTAGAGGACAATAAGCTCATGCTACATGTCATACATGAAAACTCTGTGCCTTGTGGTTTCAGAGAAGATTTTTTCCTATATAAGTCTATGAAAAACATGCAAAATCTCAATATACAAACTTTGGATCCCCAGGGCATGGCAATTTCTGAACCCGGGGATTTCATTTGAACAAACTTGATAGTCTAGGCATTGGCGATCATTTTAAAAGAAAAACTGTTGAAATCTTTCCAGCGGTTCTTGAGAAGAAGATTTGTTAAGGTTTCAATTGTATATGGTAATGGCGGCCATCTTGGATGACGCGCTGACCTAATTTAAACAAATCTAAAAGTCATTTATCTAAGGATCATCCATGTGAAGTTTGGTTAACATTGGCCAAATGGTTTCTGCGGAGAAGTTGTTGAAGAAAAGTTAACGACGACGACGGACGACGGACGGACGGACGGACGACGGACGGACGAAGAGTGATCCCAATAGATAACATTGAGCCTTCGGCTCAGGTGATCTAAAAAAAGACATTCACCAGTATATAACACACACAATTAAGATCATACGTAGTACAACTTTGATAAATTGACATTAATAGAAACGATGCTCATTGCATACTTGAATTAAAACGTGTTTAAATATATCAATAAACCGTCATAAAACACCCAAAACTGAAGTATTATACATCTATTCAAACAAAACACAGTTATTGTCATTATAACTCACGTTATTCAGAATATAACATAATCACCAAATACACTATTATTGTTTATCATAAATTCATCATACAAACTATTTTGTCCTAGCGACATTGTCGTGAACACATCGAAATATGACATTCCAAAACGGCCCCGATGTGAAAACGCACACAACCGAGTTTACAAACATAACAAGGTAGAACATTCAGACTTTACCAAAGTGTTGATTCATTATCCCTAATGTCCGTTCACTCTCTTAACACAAGCTTATCAAAATGATGTACAATTGCATTGATGATTCTTCTTCCATGAACTGTAATATGCTTTTTCTTAATGCTAGGTACATATTTAGCTAAAATCTCTTCATTTTGTTTCCTTGCCTTTGATACAATATTTTCCTTTTTTCTGGTGTTAAACCTGCTAGAGGTGGAGGCCATTTTTAAGTCGTATGACGTCATACTCGTCTTAATCGTGTTCTACATGCAAACACTAACAACAAACATATTAAGATCTCGCCTATATACAAGGGCATACACTTATAAAATTTAAATGCATACTTTAATTATATTCTGCTTTCATATTATGCATGCGTATATAATGTATAAATACTATTTGTATTACTCATATTAGTATTATATTGTAATGCATGTGTTATACACTTGTAGACACCTTTGAAACCATACGTGGGTTGGATAGGCGAAACCGCTAGCTTTTGAAAAATCACGAACAACTCATTACTGCCTGTTTTCACGTACATATATTTAATCACATATATTTAATATGTTATATTTCAGTCAATGAAACTGAAGAATTGCTAAAAACCTTCAGCAATTTATGTTGAGTAACATGTACAGTCTATCTAGACGGTAACTATAAATAATATACGCAGAGGTAATTATCACAAAATAATTGTTAATACATCACCAACATATACAATGTACCTTTAATACAAATACCGTCGACGTCAACGTTATTTTCATGACGCGACGTCTTTTTCGAAAGGGTATTATGGTTAGAAAAACAAGAATACAGAAAAAAAATATTCCGATGACCAGCAAATTTTATTTTATATTCCGATAGGAAATTAAATTCCCTAAAACATATTAAAATTGTGCAGTTTTTTATGAAGCCGTTTAAAAGATTAAAGGCTTTAACTTTTATTTTCTTAAAATTTCACTGTAAAAAATCGGTCTTATTGTAAATGAAATCATTTATATATCAGTTGAAAGGTCTCATCAAGACGAACAGTTTGATATAAAAAGTAATTTACATGTGACTAGCCTCACACTCTAAAAATGTCAAAAACGTTGAAAAATGAGTACAACGGGACTTTTATGAAAAACGTCAAACATAGCCATATTTGAGACATTATTATTAAAAACATGTTTAATTAACGGAGCAATTTCCCTCCCTCGGGAAATATTTGCGGTATCTCAATAACACTGGTTATTAAGCTATATATTACATATTTTGTGATGATTTAAACGAGAAAAAACCTGTATGTTTGTTGTTTTTCTTTTATTTCTTCTTTCGTTCTTAGTGCGCAGTGATACATAATATTGTGTGACGTGTGTGACGTCATAAAGCGCGGACGCGAATGAAAACACATTTTAACGCGGCAGCCATTTTTTATTGAGTATCAGTTGAAAGTGTTTCATTTTGTGAACTTGGTTTTGACAATGGACGCATGGAATGGATAATTATATTGGAATTATTGCAGTTATTGGATATATGTGTGTTGTTCAGCTGGTTAATTAATACTTGGTTACGAAATGAGGCCGAACATTTGCGCTAGAAATATCAGGACGAAAACATTGGCAATATTAAAATCGAAACTGATGAAAAGGGAAAGATAAACAAGATAAACTGTAACATGAAATGTATTTATTGAACAACGATAGTAAAATTATAGTGGGAACAATAATGTTAATCGCGATCTGCAAACTGATACTGTAGAGAAAGTTAATACTTCTTATCATTATAGTTTGTCTCAATAAAGTAAAATAAACACTTTTTTTTAGAACAAAAGTTTGAGTGTCAGTGAGTCGGTGTGTGTGTGTATACACAACACGTGTCATTTGTGTAATGGCTGACAAGTTTATCCTGAGTCCGAAGAACTTTCAATTCGATTTATGCGTCGAAACTTTTTCCTTGGGCATGGTGATATGGCATTCTGATCTTCACTGGCTGAATGTGGCTGTGTATAAAAATTGAATGTCCCACCGTGTATTGTGGTACTTCCATGTGTTGTATTTCGACCACTGGTGGATCGACACCTGCGATCCAGTCTAATCCATTGCGCCTGCGCCGAAGCGGGTGACGTCACCATTCACCCGCTAGAAGCCAGTTCGAGCTCACACACCAACCTGTAAAGACATCTGTAAATCCTACTTGCCAAAGTACTCCGTTCCGGAACCAATACTTGGTAATTATGTACAGATACTTTACAACAATGGCGCTGCGAGCAATTGAACTCCCAGCGGAGGAAGGTATTTATGCTTTTTGCCGCTGTGAAAGCGACTTGTTGCACCCCACACACTTCTGAGTGGGTGGGGTAATTTGCGTGTTTGGCGCCACATTTGGGCGCGAAATATCACGCCACGTCGGCAGTTTACAGCGCTTACAATATTATTTTTTAGTGTGGATTCTTTCCACACTCATTTTGTTATTAATAGGAATTGAAAAAACTAAATTGGAATAGTTTTTATTTTTGAATTTTCCCGTTCACCGCCGGCTGGCCTGGCCACATGACCAGGTAACTGGCGGAATGAACCAGAAAGTACCAAAATGATAAATCTAATAGTTATTTAATTATCTATATATATTTTTTTTATTTTTTTTCCCATCAACTTTACAATTCTATCTATCATTCCAAGGTGGCATGTGAAATTCACAACCTTTCACACTTTATAGTGTGTAATGTGAAATCACAATTCCAGTCTAGGGAGAGTTACATTTTTTTAAAATAATTCATTCTATTTCACATATATTGAATTTTGATTTTGAATAAAATATCAGTTATCTGTGTTGAATGTTTATTTACTAATCTATTTATTTATGCAATTGTTCAAATATCCAGCAAGTCCATATTGTACAGAGTTTCACAACACTATAGTGTGAAGCTGTACAATATATTATTTGTATTAATTTCTTTGTGGTATCAATTATTCACAACTACGGTGTGAATTTGTTACAATACATTTATTATTTGTAGTCATTTGTCGATTGTATTAATTATTCACAACTACGGTGTGAAATTGATACAATACGCAATATTGAATAATCACAAATTCGTACTGTGTACTCAATATAAGAAAAATGACACAAAAAATTCAGATCAATTTTTGCATGGAGGCAGAGTTGAATGAACTGCCGGGTATTAGAGACAAGATGGCTGAAAGAATCATAGTGTTCAGGTCTACAATGGGTAACATTAGTAGACAAAACATCAGCTCCATCCCATATTTAAGGGTGACTGACGAGTTGCTGGACAGAATTGACTTTTCCAAAAATGGCAACCTGTCCGTCAATGTGCCAGCCGACACAATGGAAGCCCTATCCTCCATGCAAAATTTTAAAGAGGAAAGCGGGATGAGGATGACTTAGCTGCACCAGCACGTAATCCACATGTGGGTACGATGAGATGGGCAATGTCTCAGATAAACTGGACATTGAAACCACCAACCCAGTGGACGAAGGGGCAAAAGCATTAAGCCCCATAAAGTCAAATCCAAAAGGTCAGCAGCAGGTTATCATTGACCAGGTCACCGAACAAATTAAACATTTCGAGGCGGGAGGGGCTAAACCAAAAACGGGACCTAAGTTCAAACGTGAACCAGAAAAAGGTGAGATGCCCAAAATGGCCATGCCTAAGTTCACGGAGTATAAACCATCCCGGGTACGACCACGTTTGAAATGCAAATGCATTAAATAAGAGAATCATGCCCGAATTGAGAATACGCAAACTGTACTGATTAAGCTATTAGCTAACACAGTAGAGATTCTGTCAGCTCAAAATCTTAAGAGCACCAGGGCACTAAAGACGCACAGGGTATTAAACTCCCGCGGAATTACGAAATTCCCAAAACACTGAGGTTTGACGGAACCTCGGAATGGGAAATCTTCTTGCGGAAGTTTACTAGCTACACTGATGCGATGGGATGGACACCGGTTATGAAACGGGAGGCACTGACTTGGAGTTTGGAAGGGAAGGCAAGCAAGTACTTGACCAACCTTCTAAACAGGAACGAATCAATTAGTTACGCCGAAGTCATTCAGCGACTAACTAAAAGATTCGAAAATAAGGACTTAGTTCAGGCACTGATGGCCAAATTTATGTCCGAGGTCCAGAAACCAAAAGAGGACCTCGAGGACTGGGCAGACCGCATTTATGACTTGGCGTACCGCGCTTACAAAGGCCTGCCAGACGTACACATTGCCAAATTGGCAGTAGTGCGCCTCTGTCAGGGGTCTTAGAAAACAAAGCAGCGGGCCACCAGGTTATAAACTCGAGGCCTGAGACTGTTGAAGCCGCCGTAGACGCAATACGGTGGTATCAGCTAAACCAAACTGCCATCTATGGCTCTAAGACGGAGCCGGAACCCGTGAAGCCTGTGGACACAATATGCGAACAACCCAAAGTACAGGCAGTCACGAGTCCAGCTCTGTCCCGTAGAGATTCCTCCCCAAAACCAGACCGAGGTTGGAGGACAGAGTCTCTATGTTAGAGACCAAGATGGACAAAGTCCTGACAATACTATCGGACGTCAGTATAACGCTCAAAGGCCTAACTGAACAGTCCAGGTTCGACCCAGGTCACCCTCCCCCACCCGAACCAGGTGCTTCATATGCAATGAAGCAGGACATTTCGCTAGGGAATTTCCAAAAAACCGGAGGGGTGCAGCTCATAACCGGAAATCAGTTTCATTCGTCCAAGATGATGAACATGCTCAGGAAAAGTCCGACGATTCTTTAAACGAGTCCGGGTCGGACCGAGAGGCCTAAATCCGACCCCTGACATCAAAGGCCACATAACCAAAGCTCAAGCATTCACAAATCAAGCCTAGGGCAGTGTGTGAATAGTAATAGTTCTCACATTTCCCAGGACAAGAGGTGTGATAATATGGAACTTTATAACGGGCCTATTCACAATCTTAAAGAGTGTGAAAAACAGCCAGAGGGGTCGCCTCTCAACCCTATTGACATGCTTAATCACAATCGTAAAGAGTGTGAAAAGCAGTCAGAGGGGTCGCCTGTCAACCCTATTGACACGCTTAATCACAATCATAAAGAGTGTGAAAAGCAGTCAGAGGGATCGCCTCTCAACCCTATTGACATGCTTAATCACAATCATAAAGAGTGTGAAAAGCAGTCAGAGGGGTCGCCTCACAACCCTATTAACAGGCATAATCACAATCTTAAAGAGTGTGAAAACCAGCCAGAGGTTAATAACCAGGGGTGTGAAAACATGTTAAAGGAAGAGAAATTATCAGCTAAAGATTCTCAGAACACTTGGTCCCAAAGCCCTGACGACATAACTGTCTGTCAATTAAGGTCTGGGTCTATGTTCCGAGTAGCGGCTGTGGTCAATAGACAGCCTACACAAGCAGTTGTTGATACTGCAGCTGAAGTCACTATAATTTCGGATTCCTTATACAGACAACTAGAACCTAGACCACCAGTGCTCAAGAACATCAGACTACACACAGCTGGTAAGAAGTTGAGTTGATAACTGAGTTTCAGGATGTGTTTGCCAAGGATGAATTTGACTTGGGTAACTTTACTGAAATTCAGCATCATATTGATACTGGAGATGCCAGGCCGGTCAAACTTAAAAAGCGTAGAACCCCTGCCTGTTTTGTTTCGGAGGAAGAAAATCATTTAGAAAAAATGTTGAATGCAGGGGTTATAGAACCATCAAATTCTGACTGGGCGGCTCCTCCAGTGTTAATAAGGAAAAGGGATGGAACTGTCAGATGGTGTTTGGATTATCGGGCTCTCAACAATGTCACTATTAAGGACAGTTTCCCGTTACCCTTAATAGAAGATTGCATAGACACTTTGGCTGGTAACAAGTGGTTTTCCAAATTGGATGCAAACTCAGCTTATTGGCAAATACCTATAGCTGAGGAAGATAAAAAGAAAACAGCTTTTACCACCAAATTTGGCCTTTTCGAATTCATAAAAATGGCCTTTGGTCTCTGCAACGCCCCAGCGACCTTCGCCCGAGTAATGAACCTGGTTCTGAGAGGGCTCACATGGAATATAGTCTTGGCATTCTTAGACGACATAATGGTCTTAGGAAAAACCTTTAACGACCACTTAAACAACTTGAAACAAGTGTTCGAACGTCTGAGGCAATATAAATTAAAGCTAAAACCAAAGAAATGTGAGTTCTTTCGGAGAAAGGTAGAGTTTCTGGGACGAATGGTCACAGGCGAGGGTATGGAACTGTCCGATAAAGACATTTCTGTGGTTCGGGAATGGCCTATTCCCAACTCTACGAAAGACGTAGAACGTTTCGTGGGATTGGCCAACTACCACAGAATATTTATCAAAGACTATGCAAAGTTAGCTGCACCTTTGTACGGGGTAACTGGGAAAAATGCATTTGTGTGGGGTAAGGACCAGGAGCAGGCATTTCAGAACATAAAACATGCCTTAACTCATGCTCCTGTTCTTGCCCTGCCGAATAGTACAGACCTGTTTATCCTAGACACGGATGCATCTAAATATGCAATAGGAGCAGAGCTTTCCCAAGTACAAAACGGTGAAGAAAAGGTGATCACCTATGGTAGTTATGCCTTATCACCGGAGCAACAGAGATATTGCACGACCAGACAGGAATTATTAGCTGTGGTACGATTCACTCGACAATTCCGACACTATTTGTTGGGACTAAAATTCGTTGTTAGAACGGACCACAGCAGCCTGACCTGGTTACTAAACTATAAGAACCCTCAGGGTCAAATTGCCCGTTGGTTAGAGGAGTTACGTCAGTATGATATGGTTGTGCAACATCGTCCCGGTGCAAAACATGGTAATGCAGATGCCCTGTCAAGGTGTGTACCAATATCGGGAACTTGTAGACATTACATGTTGAGTCAAGACCCAAAGCTCTTGCCATGTGGAGGATGTACATATTGTCAAAGACTGCACAAAAATTGGTTCAATTTCACCTCAGAAGTTGATGATGTACGTCCTCTATCAAAAGGCGCCTTGCACAAAAGCATATCACAAGCAAACACTTGCATGTGTTGCGAGTTATGCAAATCAACCCAACCGGTTGAGGGCCTTATATCACCCCAGGAGCAAGAGCTAGATGACATGAGTTGGCCCTGGGACCCTGGTGGAGTGATAGTCTATGACCCACAACCCAACATTTGTGATGGACATTTGCCCAACCTTTGTGATGGACTTTTGCCCAACCATTGTGATGGGAGTAGGGTGAACATAGTCAGGGACCACCAAGGTGTGTACTGGGGTCAGAAAAGAACGGAGCTAGTAACACTGCAAAATCAGGACCCAGATTTAACATTTCTGTTGGATTGGCTAAAAGACAAACAGGAACCCGAAAAGGGAGTACTGTTTGCAGCCAATCAAGCGGTAAAGTATTATTGGATTAATAAGGACTTATTCTTCCTAGTGGATGGAGTGCTATGGAAGCAAAGGGAGGAAAACAAAGATAAGGTCTTGGTCATTCCATCAGACCTAAAAAATGAAATCCTTGAAATGCACCATGACATTCCGTCCGCAGGCCATCAAGGTATAGACCGCACAAAAAGTAAATTAAAAGAAAAATATTTTTGGTATAAAATGTCACAAGATATAAAAAATTTCATAAGTTCATGTGCGGTCTGTAACCAAAGCAAATCTATCACGCGTAAAAGTCGAAGTCCAATGATACAATTCCATGCTGGGTCTCCAATGGAAAGGGTACACATCGACTTCCTAGGTCCACTTACCCCAACTGATCGGGGTAACAAATACATATTGATGATAGTGGACCAATTCACTAAATGGATAGACTGCGTACCACTTCCATCACAAACGGCAGATGTTACAGCTCACGCGTTAATAAACGAGTTCTTCTCTCGTTTTGGCTATGCGCTAGAGATATTTAGTGATCAGGGTCGGAACTTCGAAAGCGACCTGTTCACTAAAATCTGTGAAATGACCAGAATTCACAAAGCCAGAACTACACCCTTCAGACCTTCTGGGAATGGACAAGTGGAAAGGTATAATAGGACTCATATGGACGTCGTACGCTGTTATGTTCAGAAATCCTCCAAAGACTGGGACATATTTCTAGCACAAATTTCAAGTGTCATGCGATCTTGCGTCAACAGGCAAACGGGCTTCACACCTAATAAATTAATGTTAGGTAGAGAGGTAAATCAACCCCCGGATCTTATGTACCCAAAAAGTCATGATAACTTAAGGGATTCTGATCCGGACAGCTATGTGCGTCTGTTAGAGAATGCCGTTTCACTGGCCCATAAAACAGCAAGGGACACCTTAAAAATGTCACAAAAGAGAATGAAAAGAGATTATGATTTACGGACACTGGAAAAATCATACAAAATAGGCGATCTAGTTTATATCGAGAATAACGCCCCAAAAAAAGGGGTCAGTAAAAAACTACTCCCCCTTTGGAAAAGTCCCGGTATAATCATTGCAAAATTATCGGCAGCATTATACCGAGTCAAATTAAGGCACTCGATAATCACAACTCACCATGACAAAATGAAGCTGTGTATGGATCGCCAGATTCCCGAATGGTTGCAAAATTATAAGAAAAATCTAAAATCCACAACTCAGAAGGGGAACGAACCATCAAAAGATGGTAAGGAACTTTTCTGTGTATGTAGGAAGCCATATTCGGGAGAATTTATGATTCAGTGCGATAAGTGTGCCGGATGGTATCACGGAGCCTGTGTGAACATCACAGTACAAGAGGCCCGTGGTATCAAAGAGTACCAATGCCCTATTTGCAAGGGCTAATCTCTGCTCAATCTCTTTCAGGAAAATGGCCTACACCAAAACTATAGAGCTGGTGTAGGGCCACCTGAGGACAGGGAAATTAATGAATCCCCGGTGTCTTATCCGCGACACTTTAGGCATGGCTCATGGACTACACGGTGTGGAGTTCCAGAGATTGCTAATCTCTATGTACCAGCTGGCCGTAAAACAAAATAACTGGTCTTGGGTAGAAAAAGCTCAATTGGAATCCGTAACTTTCCTCTCGGAATCATGGATTTTACAAAATCTTCCGCACAAATCCAAAAACAGGAACCGAGTATCTATACCCAAGATCAAGGAACAGGTTTATGAGCCATCATCCATCTGTAAGGACATTCACTTGGTGGATAATCCATCACTCCCCAAGCAGACTACATCTCTGGTTGGGGGAGCGATTGTTCTCACAGGTGGAACTGGGCATGAGGAGGAGTTACCATCAGATCCTGAAGTGTATGTGGGTCCACCGGATGTGCATATGGAGGATCACAATACCGTTACGGGATGTGAAATTCATGCAGCATCAGGACCGGTTGTGGATGTTTGCCTTAATATTCACAATACTCCTATCTCACCTGAGAGAAGTGAAGAATGTGTCAAAGGCGAACATCCAATTGTCATGGATACTGGCGCTGTTCCCAATGCTATACCAAGCGATGGGATAAGTAGTCAGCGTAAGCGTAGGAATCGGGGGGCAAAGAGGAAGGGTAGGGGTATCGGAGAAGGGAAACAGACCAAGCCTTTGCCCTTGATGAAGGTTACTATTCAGAATGTGTCAGATGTCCCTTGTCCGACTGCCTCGACCTTGCCTTCTCGTCCTAGTAATGACGTTGAAGTGGAGGATCGAGCTCAGGACGTTATTATGGAAGTCCCGGAAAGGCCTCCCCGGGCAGCCTGGTTTAAATTTGCGAAGTACTCTGCCTGCCCAATAACTGGTTGCAACAGGAAAACCAAATCCATGAAGCAGCATGTAACTTCCAGACATATGCCGGAGCTGTTTTGGGAGACTTGGCCGACAGAAACAGTGGCAGCCCCAGAGTTCCAGGCTAAAAGAATGGCGGCCCTGGGGCTCCTGAGCTCGTGGTTACTGGGAACTGGTGAACCCATAGATCAGCTGGTGCACGTAATAAATAATCGGGGTTTGGTCCCGTCTTTGTCTACCATTACCAACAGATCTGCAGTGGCCATGCATGAGCTCTGTAGATTTAATGGGTGGAGAGTGCCAGTGGAGGGGTTCACCTTGGCTCCTTTAAATTCCCCCGCCACTTTAATTCATTGGCGTCCCCTGGCCAGCTTACTCAATCTGGTCTCGGTGAGCCTATACAAGGAGTTCCTGAAGACCTATAGTGAGGAATCAACTTCCTTAAATCTGACGGAAACAGTGGCGGAGGGGTTATCGGAGACTAACCTCAGTATAAACCCTATCACAACTCAGTATGGAGTGGGGGATTTACCCCAAACCTCAGAGTGTGAACCACTTGGGATACAGAACAGGGTACCCAACCCGATGGGTGTATTCGATGCCATTGACAGTCATATGCATCTGGACAGATCTAGACGGGCATTGTGGGGGAAAGCGTCAAACGCCTCGGTAAGTGACCTTTTGTCCGCACAACTGGTCGTACAGCCTTCTTTCCAAGTCAATATCAAGGGTGTTGTGGCTGTTTATTGTGATCCTGAGGATTATCCTAAGTCTCTCTCAGAGGTGCCCGGCGTAAAGGTAGCAATAGGGGTTCACCCCCGTAAGGTACACCTCTTTTCAGAGGACAGAGAGAGAGAATTTATAGCTCTCTTGGGGAACCCCAATGTTACTGCCCTTGGAGAGGTGGGTCTGGACATGACTGAACCCTGTCACACCTGGCAGCATCAAGAGGATACCTTAAGGCGTATCCTACCCCAGAGTCGTGTAAGTTTACCACTTGTCCTCCATATAAGAGGGAACAATAGTAGGGAGGGATCAGACCTGTACCTAAAAGCATTCCATATAGTCCAAGAGTACTGTGGCTGGTCCCAACCTATACACTTGCATTGTTTTGGGGGTGGTGCGGACGATGTGAACGGGTGGCTCAGTTACTACAGGAATTGCTTCTTCGGATTCACAGCCAATGTTAAGCACTTCTCGGGGGTTCAGCTGCTGGGCTTGGCGGCAGTCCCGGAGAACCGTATATTGCTCGAGACTGACTCCCCTTACCTGTCTCCGGCCCCGCATCAAAAACCAAACAACCCTCTATTCATAGGAGATGTTGGCCGCTTGGTGGCTGAGAGGCGTGGTTGGGATCTGGCCGGCCTAATAGGTGCATCTCTTGAGAATGCGAAAGTTCTGTATGGGTTCTGAGAGGCAATTCGGATATCCGCAGTGCACCCACTGGGACGATACACGCATACGCCATACTGTCTCTATAACCGTCATTATAGAGCCATCAATACTATTACTAGAGACTTGTGATTCTTGCACTTTTAAGGTAAACTAGTCACAGTACTCTGTTGAGATGTGTGAACCTTTTTTATATATAACTTGCACCTTTGCAACTTCATCACTTGTAATGTAAATAATCACAGGACTCTATTGAGATGTGTGAAAGTTTTTTGTATATAAGTAACTTTTACTTTCACAACTCCATCGTTGAGAGGTGTGAATATTTTAACATAACTTTAAACTTTTATAGTAATACTTTATAATTCAACGTCTGTTGGTAACTCGCGACCTTACTCTAAACCCATACTATAGTGGGTATTGTAAATCTTCCTAATGACAATCTTCAGGCTAATGATTTATATGAAGTCTGGATTGTACCGCCACTGGTACACGGAGTGTACACTCTTGGTAAGAGTGAGCCATTGCTGACGGTGTCGGGGGACCAGCAGGCATTGGGGGCTTTGCCCTTTTTAAAAGTGACAGGAGTGTTGTATTTCGACCACTGGTGGATCGACACCTGCGATCCAGTCTAATCCATTGCGCCTGCGCCGAAGCGGGTGACGTCGACATTCACCCGCTAGAAGCCAGTTCGAGCTCACACACCAACCTGTAAAGACATCTGTAAATCCTACTTGCCAAAGTACTCCGTTCCGGAACCAATACTTGGTAAGTATGTACAGATACTTTACAACACATGGAAGACAGCTGACAGAGCATGTTTTGGCTGGTAAGTTAAATTTTTGGATTGTGTCAATATTGGTTGAACATCAGGTGACCTGCAGGTTTTGTTTTTAATTGTATCCATTGCAGTACATGTATTTTCTTTATTAGTGTCCAACAATTTAGATGATATTTCCTTCTGTTGCTTTACATTCATTTTTGAGTAGCTGTTGACGCTTTGCAGATTTTTATGTCCACTCATCTGTATTGTGCTTGTTGCTGCTATTCCCATATCGCCACACTTTTGTACTAGGTGCTTGCGGACGCTGTGGTTTGTTAATTTCCGGTCGTCATTAATTGCAGGGCATTGCTCCACCATTTTTTTTTATTAATTTGTAGATATGATTCCTTCCCATGGGTTGATTTTTATACCAACAGTGACTCGAGTTGGGGTTTCTTACCATGTTAACACTGAGAAAAAATGGGCTCTCAGCATCCATCATTTCGACAGGACGTTGCTCCTTGTATATTTTATAGGCTCTAACCGGGCAACGATCGTGCTCTGCAGTGGCCTATGCCTTGGGTTTAAATTTGCGTGTGTTTTTAGGGTCTGTGCGGGTTCTTGTTTTGGTTTTCCATTCTCGTTTGTGACAGAGATATTCATCACCATCTTCATCTACAAGAATCTCCATGTCCCCCCCATTTTAAGTCTCTTTGTTCCTGCCCGCCACGCATTCCAAGTACTGGAGAAAAGGTAATGTGCAGGAGGTTTATCACTTGTTGAGGGGTTTCATGGCCTCACTCTCCACACGCAAACAGTTTTTCAATGTCATCATCAGTAAGCTCATCGCTCTCATTGGGTTTATTTTCATGTCCTTCAGCTTTTAAGTAAGTCATTTTAGCTTTAAGGGCCTGGTTACTTGAAGTTGATGGTTCATTAAATGTATTGTTATATACAAGGTTTCACCTGTTTCTGTACTTCAGATGGATGTTTATTCACTGGTAGATCAAACCCACTCATGTCAGGATATTCAGACCCCTTGATAAAGTCCAGAAAATCTTGTTCAGACACAAAGTCTAGAAAATCTGACATCTTGATGTAAACAGACAGCAGACGGTCAAACAATTGTTTTTATTTTTTTGGTTCTAAATAATGTTGTTTAATATTATTTATTTGTTTATTTATTTATAAATTTATTTATATTACTCAATATGTATCTGTTTATATTTTATATTTATTTATTGGTGTTTTTATGTTGTTGTTTTGTTGTTGTTGTTGTTGTTTATGTTCGTTGTTTATCTATTTTTAGATATATCGGTTAAAAAAGTAGTTCCGGCTAGTGGGAAATATCTCCCAGTGGGAGATATTGCTCAGTAGATCTCTGAGTAGATATAGCTTTTCTGTTCACTGGATATCACTATGAATCATCACAAAATATGTAATATATATAGTTCATAGGCGTACCCTTAAAATTTCGAATAGGTCAATTCCCCCTTAACATAGTGACAAAATACGTTTATTTTATTAAAAAAGCCGCCAAATTTAACGACGTTAGAGCGATGACGTCACGAAAGTAAACAACGTCTAGTTAGAGGCACGTTACGAGGTAATTGGCGCAATAAAAATGAAATCGTGTTTTTGGCTATTTTTTCTTAAATAAATGGTTACAACTTTGAAGTATGACAAATTCGTTATTAGGATTCTTGACAGGGAACATGGGCTCACATTCCCTGCCTGGAAATATATATTCCCCCTCGCCTAACGGCTCGGATGAATATAATTTCCAGGCAGGGAATGTGAGCCCATGTCCCCTGTCAAGAATCCTAATAACTAATAATGCTACATGCAATATATGAGAGCACTGTTCCTTGTTAGTTTCAAACAAGAAGATTTCTTGTTTAGGTTTTTCCCTATGTAAAATATGAAACATCTCTATATTTAAACTTTGGATCCCGGAGCAAGGCCATTTTGACCCTGTGGACTTCATTTGAACAATCTTGATAGTATTGGGGTTGGCGATCATTAATAAAGAAAAACTGTCGACATGTTTTTAGTGCTTCTTTTTTTGTTTTAAAGATGTAGAACTTTTACGGTAATAATGGCCATCTTGGATGTAACGTTGACCTCATTTTAACAAATTTGAAAAACACTGACCTCAGAATCATCCGTCTGAGATTTGGTCAAAATTGACCACACGGTTACGGAGGAGATGTAGTTTGATGCAGTTGTTGACGGACAAGCGGACGGACGGACGAAAAGCGATCAAAATAACTCACTCGCGCTTTCGGCTCAGGCGAGCTAGGCATCTTCTTTTCTGAAACTACAAATGCTAGAGGTCTTATTTTTTGCAAGCACCACAAACTCATGGTCCTCTACCAAGTTTGTTCAAATGACGTCCATGTGGCCATATTTGGCCTTGCACTAGGGGTCACATATTTTGCATAGAATTAATAAAGGAATTAATTAAAAACTTCTTCTCCGAAACCAAAAGCCCGAAACTGTGATATATGTTACATGCATCATAAGCTTATAGTCAAGTTTGTTCAAATCATGGGTCTGGGGTCAAATCTGGTAAACTGACTGAAATAAGAAATCGTAATTTAGGTAAATGCGCGATACAAAGAGTAGATTTTTTTTACCTTAGTAGCTCATACTGCATAACAACACTCCACATGCATTGTTATGTTGTCATTTAGATTCCAATGTGAGTATTTGCTATACACATTTCTTTTTACTTTAGTTGTTCATACTCAGGAATATTTTTCAGAAATAGGCAGGCCCGTCAATAGGGGGAAAACGCGCGGATTTTCGAGTTAAAGAGGAAAAAAACAATGCGATTTCGAGATATAGGGGGAACAGTGTATTTGGCAGAAATTGAAGATTTGGGTGTCCAAATATGCAAAAGAGGTAAATTTTAGATAAACTGTATTCTATAAATGTATCCCAAACATTACAATGTCGAGACAGTTAGAGAGGGAAATAATGTTAAGCAAAGAAAAAAAATCAGGGGAATTTTCTCAGCCAAAGGGGAAAAGTAGTTTGTTTTTCTTGGGGAAGGATATGGGGCCGATATTCGGGCCCTGTTTATGAAGGAAAAAAACCCCTGATACTGGATAACAAATCCACATACATTGTTATAGGGACACATGTCAACCTTAAAGTTTTTATCAAGCATTAACATTATCGTCTCGATTTATTAATCCAGTATCATTTTGACTTTAAACCTGCTTGCATATGTAATATTTATATATAATACTTTTTCGAGTATATGCGATTTTTACTGCTTCATGACGAAACACGCACGGACGTGTTATCGATCGTTCAACACAATTTACTCCACCGACCAAGATGGCCGCTTTAAATAGACAAAGAAGGATGACCTAGATCTATAGAGCTGCGCTGTACTACTCCTCGGTGTGACAGTTGCCTCGGTTTGCCCCAGCGTAGCTACGGGCATGAGACCTGTTTGGGTTTATGAACAGGTAAGTTTCCCATTATCCTTACGCAGTTTGTATTTGTACAGATCATTTACATTACTGTTAAACATTAACATTTTATTATGAAACGAATAGGCGAAATATTAAAGTGTATTATGTTTCTTCCAATCCAGCGTGGTCTACATGGTTAGTGCATATCTCTGGTTCGCTGGCGCGTATTCGATGGAGCGAGTAGTATTGGGCACCCTCTCATATGTGGAAAGTTCTCATCGGCTACACTGTTGTCACACATATATACTAAGCAAAATAAGTTTAGCACGACCTTTTAGGGACATAGATTAAACATATGAACAATGATATAATTGTTTTGAAGCTTTTAGAAATGCTAGGTAAGGATGTGATTTTCAAAGAATTGTGTTATTTTCTAATAATTACTCCCTATATAATAAAAAAAGTAATTTATTTCGTTATACAAAGGTATTGCTTTGAACAAATTTAATGTTGGAATTGACAATAACTGCCCAAATCCGTCATTGTTTAAAAACCGCTAAAATGTGTTAATCTCAAACAAAAACGTTCAATTTTTATTTTTTATTTTTTAAAATTACCTCCCTTTCCATTGAAATGAGAACGATTTTCCATAACTTATAAACGTATGTTCCCAACACATTTGCTTTATTTTTTATCACCGACTTTGTAGCATTCTTAATTGTCATGTATATGTCACTTTGTCAGTGACTCCGAACATGCACTGCTTCGTATCTCGTCTATGGAATTGACATGCTTTTTATGTGCTGAATTTGTTTTGTTGAATATATTTCATCGGCGTGTCATAGGCTGGGAATATTCTTTAACCGCATCCGTCGGACGGGATGTAAACCGGACGGTCCATTGTATTGAAACTGTCCTTTGAAAACCATTGACATTTATTCGTTAGTAAGAGCAGGCCCGTAGCCAGCCTGTCAGTGCTAGATAATCATTACTTATCGGTATATGTAAAATTCTACCGAGGCGACTGTGTCGTTGTGCCTCGGGGTGCCTCTCGGGAGCGGCTCTGAATAGGCTATAATGTGTCGATGAGCGGCTAAACAATATTCAATTCGAGTAGAGACAGTGAGATACAATTTGCAGATAAAAAACTTTCATCTTTTTTTCCTTTTTTCATTTTTTAATTTGTTTTTGTTTTTTGCAAGTTCAAACGTATAGTATAAGTGAACAGTATATGAAGTATGTATGTGTTAAAGTAGGCTGACTGCAGCTATCCAGTCAACAACAGTAACATATGTATACTGTTTCTAAACCTTAGTGATGTACCGATTATGTCATCAGTTAGTTATGCATCCGATTATGATGATCGATTATGAAAGTCTATAGTCAATCATGGGTTAAATGTAAAAATTCACTTTAATTAACGTTCAAAATAGAAATAAGCATGGTTATCCAGGAAAATAACAGTTAGAAAATTATTAATACTCTTGTGAAAATGAGCACATACACAAATAAACACATTTATAACAGTTATAATTATTTACTGATTAAAATGACAATCAGAAAGTATTCAAATTCAAGGCCTCAGACTCATGCACATGTTATACTTCATACTGACTAACCGATTGTAACCGATGATCGATTGTAAATTTCAACCGATTGCCCATCACACTGACGAGGTATATACTTACTTCACCTATTTTGAGAATCTAAACTCTAGAGACACAGTATAAACGCGGTAACCAGTCAGGACAAACCCCAAAACTGGAGCTACCAACTCATAATTTATTTTACACATATTCAAAATCACGGGTATTTTAAAAATCCGTGAATAATAAATCTATACTTTTAATCGCCACCTATACATTATTATATGAGCTGAACAGCTAGATAGAGATTTCATGAACGGTTTTGTAATGTAATGGTGTCGTTATTTGTTGGGTTCGTTTCTTTAATGGATAAGGCTAACACCGAATATAATGTGGTATGCACTTTATGAAATAGCGATAAAGCAGATAACTTTGAATTTGAAGTTTTAGATATTCTACAATGCACATTTGGAGAATACCCAACACAATTATCCTTAATCATTCTCTGCCACACACACACACACACACACACACACACACGCACACATTGTATGTCCTTCATCGCGTATACCTGTATAACTTTATACAAATCAGAAAGCGAAATATTTACAATGCACAGGTTATAACACGTTCTTCACATAATCATAGATTGCGATAACTGACATATATGTAACAAAAGCCTTAAGGATTGGCAGATATATATATATGTAACAAAATGATTGGCAGATATATATGTAACAAAAGGTATTGGCCGATATATATGTAACATAAGGATTGGCCGATATATATGTAACATAAGGATTGGTCGATATATAATGTAAAAAATTATTGGCATATATATATATGTAACAAAAAGGATTGGTCGATATATATGTAACATAAGGATTGGTAGATACATATGTAACAACATGATTGGCAGATATATATGTAACAGAATGGATTGGCCGATATATATGTAACATCAGGATTGGCCGATATATGTAACATAAGGATTGGCCGATATGTATGTAACAAAAGGATTGACCGATATATATATAACAAGACGATTGCCGATATATAAATTATATTGTATACTAGCATAAGTTAAAATGTTATATCTAAACCATTTATTAATTGAAATTACTTATAACTTTAAATATCGCCCATATGTCTCAAAATATTAAAAAATAGCAAATTCAAACTATTTAACAGATAATGTATGGTGCTGAGGTCCATATGCAAGTTTATGGACTGCCCAGTCCATAAGCCCAGTCCATAAACTTCATATGGACCGAAGTACCATACATTATTTGTTATATTATACCGAATCTGACCAACACATTAAATCAATACGTTTTATGATTTATTTTGACGTCGGTTTTTTCACACGCCCGGTCAATATGCAACTTTATGGACCGGTTGACGTCACATTAAACAAAGTGTGGAATATGCAAATGAGGTATAATATATATATATATATATATATATCACTTACCTGCAAATATATAGACCGGTCTCTATATAGGGCTAGTCAGCGCCTATCTAAGTAAAGGAGATAAGCTGAAAACTGTCCAATCTTTCAGAGAAACACATGGTCTCGGCACTTTCAGAGAAACATATGGTCGTGTATGTTTCTCTGAAAATGCCGAGACCATGTGTTTCTCTGAAAGATTGGACAGTTTGAGGATTATCTTTGACTTAAAACATGCATTCTATTGTATTATAATTAATAATGGACAGTCATGAAAAGATGAATAAGCCCATGTACACAGTCCGTGCATTTAGTGAGAGTTAAAGTGTAATACGTGTGTGTAAAGTATTTGAAACATAACGTCATAAGCTCCAACATCATGCTTATCATGACTTTTTTGAAGTCACATGCGTGCCCTCCTTTTTGCATTGAAATAAAAGATTTTGGACAGCTGACATGTGAACACTATGAATGGATTTAAATTGTGTTGATGCATTTTAAATTCGCAGCGGATTATGTTTGTGGATTAATTGGTACAACGCTTTGGTAAGCTTACTTCCGTTCGCCTTCCACTATAAAACATTGAATGTACCAGGTAGCATTTATCACTTTAAATATTTAATGGCTCATCAATATATTGCATTTTAGTTCAATGTTTATAGTCGCCCAAGAGGTGTGGAGAAGATAGGAATCCGGTAACCGTGATATATTATTCTGTGAAAAATTACCTAGGTTAACTTACTTGTAATATTATGTCATGCTAATGTAAACCTTCAGGAACCACTTTACTTTGTGTATTAAATTGTCACCCCATTATGGTCATTGAAAAGTGATTTCGAGAATGTGTTCATGTACCATATTTGTAAAGTTTTAAGTGATTGGTATACACATTTAAAAAAAGGATTTTCAGCTGCCCTAGATACGACTTTGAAGATTACATTGCTATTGGTACTATTTAATTTGCTTCTCTGAATATTACTGTGCGGATGCAGGAAAATGGCAGTTTTTCAATTTAAAATAATTACTAAACTAAATAATGAAAGTACTTGATTTAATGCCCTAACTTGTGCTTAAAATGCATATTGCATCGAAATGATGTTCATTGTCACAGGTTGGATATCACCAATTCAAATTGCTGAAGTACCTTAAGAAACGACTACGAAATCCACTTTTTCGAAACGGCAGTTTCTTTTTCCAAATAAATCCGTTTTAGAAAACGTTAAATTTGTTGAAATAGCCACGGCCGATTTAGTAAAAAACAGGACTTTTACAATCATCAGTTTTAATTATGAGAATAGGTGAACGCAAATTGAATTTGCATATTAATAACTGTTATATTGCACCAATACTGTATTTAAACATATGACAGAATAATGAAGAACAAATGAAGTCGAAATAATACGGGGGAAATAAATCAAAGTTCTGATTAAAAGCTCGACAACAACTTCAAGAGTGCGCTGTGTATCCCTTTAAGGGAGATGATTAAACTGGAGATCGTATTGTTTAAAATTGTAATGTTTCTTGACGATGTATGGGGGACTAACAGCGATAACGCAGCCTGCAAGAACGATTCTGTTTTTTGTTAAGAATAGTCCAGAGAAAGCCGGTTTGTCCTAATTAATAATAAATCATTATGGGATCCTGTAAACAGTCTGACATGGGTTGGTCTTTGCTGGGAAAGTAATGAATTTAGCATTTCCAATCCAGAGAAGAGTGTTCAAGACCTGCTACTGAATCTTGATTTGATAATTAATATGCTACATAATTCTAGCGCACGACAATTAGCGAAATGTACTGGCAAAGTAATTTCCATGATGCCATGTTTTTGGCAATATCGCGAGATTTATGACAAGATCATTATGTAACAATATGGCCTTCATGATATTGTTATTATCTCATTGTTTTACTAAAACACCAAGGCCGGAGTTATCTGATAAAAGTATGTATAAAAATCGAACTTTCACAGAACACACAAAAAGACAAACAAGAATGGCAATAAATCAGTAAAGGCATATGACGTCACAAACACAAAAAGGATAACCGTATTATACATGTTCTCTATGACCTATAACTTTCAACATTTAGCAGAGTAAATATGAATCTTGATGCATTTTTATTACACGTTTAATACCATTTAATAACAAAAGCGGAGTAGATCTGAATATCTACACTGGCCATACCTTTTGTGTTCGGAGGTGATCAGGCCATAAACCCAGATCCGTTTTAGATAGAATATTTTGTGTTGTTAGACTGTTGGACAGTCAGTATTGGTCAAACTGTCGACTCCGTCGGATGTGGGAGTGTAGCTTGGGTCTCTGTATGAGACACATATTTGATTTAATAGCTTTCGACTCTGTCGGTTGTGTCAGCGTGTGGCTAGGGTCTCTGTATGAGACATTTATCGTGGATCCTGCTATTTAAGAGGACCACGGACCAGTATGTTTAATTAAACTACTGAGCGATGAAATACGGCACCTTAGGTTAAAGTGTAGGGCCGTATGTAATATTGGTTTAGTGATGAACTCGTGTGAGCAAGCTGTGTGTTTGGACATCTTATAGTACTTATATATACGTTATTATATTTGTTTACATGCATGCATTGAAACCATGATTTGTATGACGATGAGCTGTATATGCTTAAGTCGAAATAAAATATATGTTGTGTTCTGTCTGTATATAATGTGATCATATAATCATCACTTAAACTAAAAGGACTTGTGTTGTGTTGATAGCTGATACCGAACAATTACCACTATACGATCAAGGACAATATACTAAGTCCAGAGGTGTTACAATTATACGTAGCCATTGAACGTTGATCTTCTTGGGACTACTTATTTAAATTAAACAGCGACGATCCCTGTATTGAGGAATTGTTAATTTGGTAGAATAACGTAGACAATCTGAACATCAGAACACTGTGTAATGTTTCTTGCTGACAGACTATAGTTTATTCAGATGCTAGCAACAGAGCAAGCGGAGCGTCAATTCAATCTTCCACAACGCATGGTCAGAAGAAAACGCCGTAAATAGTGCTACTTTCAGAGAAATTTAAGCAGTAAACCTAGCAATTAATGCTTATGGTTCTTTGCTAAAGCACAAGTCAGTTTAATGGTTCACATGTTTTCAAAACTGCGCCAGAATAATTACGGCGGGCAGTACTGAACCTGAATTACAATTGGAAGCACTGGGCATATTTTAACAATGCTTTAAATTCAACATTCAATGAGATAATTAGTTTGCTCCGAGAGAAACGAATCAGATTGTCGACAATATCAGCAATTTCACAATCTCTACCCAGAGTTGTCGTTCCTTGCATACACATACACCTCTGTCAACGTCTCATCAAATACCAAGAATCTTGGCAAAAGATCAAAAACGATAGAAATGCAAAATGTTTTGATTGCAATAATATTTTTCTGAATTAACTTTATATGAAATGCTTCAATTACAAAAGAAAACAATTTTTCGGCTTGAATGTTTTAAATATGCAGTACATTATGCGAAGAATTATACTGCGGTAAAATAAAGGTTTGCATTTTGGTATATCACTCCGCCGTCAAAACATTCAAAATACGCACCACCAAATCGTTCCCATAGGGTTCCAGTACAGCATTTTGCTTACCAGCACTTTCCAGTATCACATAGCTCTTAACAACATACCTTAAGTTAAATTACTAACTTAAAATATATATCAAAATGTAGGAAATAAGTCAGTTTTCTTATACTATTTACGTGTCCATCAGCAGCCGATGGTGTTGTCACGGTGTTGAAGTTCTGTTCGCCATTTTGATATTTTAGCTATGGTCATGTGACAAATTATCATGTGATCGCAGGCTACTTTGAGTTCAATGTATTGGCCTCTGGGAGAGACTGCAAATTTCCAGACTTAAATGACTGGGCAGTCTGGATGATTTCCCCATTGTTTAATCAGTATATGGAGACGATACGACATTGATCGTTTTGCTAACGCAGAAAACAGTACTTGATCATGAGATTCAATTAAAAAATATATATTTACATGTATAAAACATTGATAAAATTGATAATATACCACATTTTTGTTAGATTTTTTAAAATTTATTTAAGTGGCTTTAAAATATTACATAAATAAATATTATATAAAGTCGTCAACGGATAACGTCTCCAACCACTCACCTAACGATACCTGGGCGTATTCACTACACAACCGCCAACCACACGAATTATACTTTAAAGCGGTGTGTACAATCATCGATTACTTAAGGTGGTATAATATGTGTTTCTGTACCTTTTAAGACGTAATTGCATTAAAGGGAATATATCGACACAGTCCAACAACCTTTATTATTGAGAGTTCTAAAAAACTTGGAAAAGGGTGAAAGAATTACCAAACTTGGATGATAAACAAAGAAGATATGATCGTTTGAAGGTTCTGTTGAAACGGATATGGATAAGAACAAAAAAACTGAAAAGTGGAAAGCCCTAATAGAAACAGCAGCAGAGAAACTCAATGACATCGTACGTCCGCACATGTATTAGCTACTGAGCAAATTTAATTGTCAATGAATAGGAAATAAATTGTGGTGAAGACAAGGTAACCGAATTGGAACGGTAGGTAGAAAACGCATCTTACTGTCTGGCTCAAATCGACTTTTCCTGTCGCGCCCAAATTGATCAGATAGTGTAAATAAAAATACACATCTCATCAAAAGGATATCTCTAACAATAACAGCAGTTTTAATGATCCTTGTAAGTCCTTGAATGCTACATTTCCTGTTCCACGTTTGTATCTATACATGAAAGAGAAAAGATTTTATATTGGTATAGGTACTCGTCAACAGATGAAAGCGAAAGCTCGAGATTGGTTATCGACGATTCTTCGGATGCTGATAGTGGGGGAGAGTTGCAGGAGGCCGCTGAAGAGGTATGCACATTTGCATATTGAAAAAACTTGATCCCGTTATTGATTACAATATATAAATTATTAAAAGTGTAATTGCCAACTCCTTTACATTTCCTATCGTTCGAGACTAATTGGGGACATATTGTTATATGATAATAAAAACTACAGTCAGCTCATAAGTGCAGTGTCATCGTAGGTTCGCACCAATTAAATAAAATGAGCCAATTTAATTATCAATGAACAGGACAATACACATGATAAAGGGTGGTGAAGACAAGGTTACCGACCTGGAAGGGTAGTTAGGAAACATAAATAAACATAAATGGAGGCGGCCATCTTAGATCGCTGAGCCCGATACTTATATTTAGATATCGGTGGTACATTTTCAAATGTGTCTGTATTTTCACTTATATTTCGATTCGGTGGTTCCACTACTCCGGCCGATAAAGGCTCTGGGTATTGTTTAACCCCCATAGGATATGTTGTCTGCTTTTTAATTTAGCCTTATGATGCGCAGGCTTCATAAACGTTGCTCCCAACTAAATTCCATTTTGTTTATTTTGCTCTTCGGGGCATTGAATTTTGTTGGATACTAGGACCATATGCTGCTGGACATGACATTATGACATTAAAAGGAGCATTTCCACCACCGTATGAATGCAATCGTCAGGATGGTTAAAATTCTATACTATTGATTTTATGAATATTGGGTTCTGCTCAACCCAGGGCTAGGGGGCGTGACGGTAGAACTACCGTCCATGAACAGTCTCAATCAACAGTCTCAATTCGTATTTATCATGTTCAGCTGTTTCCAAAGGTCCATTCTCATACTCTTTTGGAACGATGACGTCATCGCGCCTTTTTACCATATATGGCATATTGACAAAATGTCTTTTTAATGTAACGAAAATCACTGCAAATGAAAAAATAAGCATATAATTTATACATTTTACATCTGTATATTTATATGTAATCAATTTGCAGTGATTTTCTTTGCTTTAAAATGTATATTATCAGTATGCCATTATGGTAAAAAGGCGCGATGACGTCATCGTTCCAAGATGGCCGCCTCCATTTATGTTTTTTGCAAGTTTTCAATAGGTCATATCTCCTTTAATTTTCATAGCATTTTGATAATTCTTTCAACAGTTTTCAAGTTCTTCAGAGCCCTTTTAAATAAATCTTGTTTATATCCTGGTGGTGATTTCTATGGATATATCCTGGTGGTGATTTCTATGGATATATCCTGGTGGGGATTTCTATGGATATGTGGTGATTTCTATATCCTGGTTGTGATTTTCTGGATATATCCTAGTAGGGATTTCTATGGATATATCCTGGTGGGGTGTCTATGGATATATCCTGGTTGTGATTTCTATGGATATATCCTAGTAGGGATTTCTATGGATATATCCTGGTGGGGATTTCTATGGATATATCTTGGTAGGGATTTCTATGGATATATCCTGGTGGGGATTTCTCTGGATATATCCTGGTAGGGATTTCTATGGATATATCCTGGTGGGGATTTCTATGGATATATCCTGGTGGGGATTCTATGGATATCCTGGTTGTGATTTCTATGGATATATCCTAGTAGGGATTTCTATGGATATATCCTGGTGGGGATTTCTATGGATATATCTTGGTAGGGATTTCTATGGATATATCCTGGTGAGGATTTCTCTGGATATATCCTGGTGGGGATTTCTATGGATATATCCTGGTGGGGATTCTATGGATATATCGTGTTGGGGATTTCTATGGATATATCCTGGTAGGGATTTCTATGGATATATCATAGTGGGGATTTCTATGGATATATCCTGGTGGGGATTCTATGGATATATCTTGGTGGGGATTTCTAAGGATATATCCTGGTGGGGATTTCTATGGATATATCCTGGTGGGGATTCTATGGATATATCTTGGTGGGGATTTCTATGGATATATCCTGGTGGGGATTCTATGGATATATCCTGGTAGGGACTTCTATGGAGATATCCTGGTAGGGATTTCTATGGATATATCCTGGTGGGGATTCTATGGATATATCTTGGTGGGGATTTCTATGGATATATCCTGGTGGGGATTTCTATGGATATATCTTGGTGGGGATTTCTATGGATATATCTTGGTAGGGTTTTCTATGGATATATCCTGGTGGGGATTTTTATGGATATATCCTGGTTGGGATTCTATGGATATATCTTGGTGGGGATTTCTATGGATATATCCTGGTGGGGATTCTTTGGATATATCTTGGTGGGGATTTCTATGGATATATCCTGGTAGGGATTTCTATGGATATATCCTGGTGAGGATTTCTATGGATATATCCTGGTGGGGATTCTATGGATATATCTTGGTGGGGATTTCTATGGATATATCTTGGTAGGGTTTTCTATGGATATATCCTGGTGGGGATTTCAATGGATATATCCTGGTGGGGATTTCTATGGATATATCCTGGTGGGGATTCTATGGATATATCTTGGTGGGGATTTCTATGGATATATCCTGGTAGGGATTTCTATGGATATATCCTGGTGGGGATTCTATGGATATATCTTGGTGGGGATTTCTATGGATATATCTTGGTAGGGTTTTCTATGGATATATCCTGGTGGGGATTTCTATGGATATATCCTGGTAGGGATTTCTATGTATATATCCTGGTGGGGATTTCTATGGATATATCTTGGTGGGGATTTCTATGGATATATCTTGGTAGGGTTTTCTATGGATATATCCTGGTGGGGATTTCTATGGATATAGCTTGGTGGGGATTTCTGTGGATATATCTTGGTAGGGATTTCTATGGATATATCCTGGTGGGGATTCTATGGATATATCTTGGTGGGGATTTCTATGTATATATCTTGGTAGGGATTTCTATGGATATCTCCTGGTGGGGATTTCTATGGATATATCCTGGTGGGGATTTCTATGGATATATCCTGGTGGTGATTTCTATGGATATATCCTGGTGGGGATTTCTATGGATATGTGGTGATTTCTATGGATATATCCTGGTTGTGATTTTCTGGATATATCCTAGTAGGGATTTCTATGGATATATCCTGGTGGGGTGTCTATGGATATATCCTGGTTGTGATTTCTATGGATATATCCTAGTAGGGATTTCTATGGATATATCCTGGTGGGGATTTCTATGGATATATCTTGGTAGGGATTTCTATGGATATATCCTGGTGGGGATTTCTCTGGATATATCCTGGTAGGTATTTCTATAGATATATCCTGGTGGGGATTCTATGGATATATCCTGTTGGGGATTTCTATTGATATATCCTGGTAGGGATTTCTATGGATATATCCTAGTGGGGATTTCTATGGATATATCCTGGTGGGGATTCTATGGATATATCTTGGTGGGGATTTCTATGGATATATCCTGGTGGGGATTTCTATGGATATATCCTGGTGGGGATTCTATGGATATATCTTGGTGGGGATTTCTATGGATATATCCTGGTGGGGATTCTATGGATATATCTTGGTGGGGATTTCTATGGATATATCCTGGTAGGGACTTCTATGGATATATCCTGGTAGGGATTTCTATGGATATATCCTGGTGGGGATTCTATGGATATATCTTGGTGGGGATTTCTATGGATATATCTTGGTAGGGTTTTCTATGGATATATCCTGGTGGGGATTTTTATGGATATATCCTGGTGGGGATTCTATGGATATATCTCGGTGGGGATTTCTATGGATATATCCTGGTGGGGATTCTATTGATATATCTTGGTGGGGATTTCTATGGATATATCCTGGTAGGGATTTCTATGGATATATCCTGGTGAGGATTTCTATGAATATATCCTGGTGGGGATTCTATGGATATATCTTGGTGGGGATTTCTATGGATATATCTTGGTATGGTTTTCTATGGATATATCCTGGTGGGGATTTCTATGGATATATCCTGGTGGGGATTTCTATGGATATATCCTGGTGGGGATTCTATGGATATATCTTGGTGGGGATTTCTATGGATATATCCTGGTAGGGATTTCTATGGATATATCCTGGTTGGGATTTCTATGGATATATCCTGGTGGGGATTCTATGGATATATCTTGGTGGGGATTTCTATGGATATATCTTGGTAGGGTTTTCTATGGATATATCCTGGTGGGGATTTCTATGGATATATCCTGGTAGGGATTTCTATGGATATATCCTGGTGGGGATTTCTATGGATATATCCTGGTGGGGATTCTATGGATATATCTTGGTGGGGATTTCTATGGATATATCTTGGTAGGGTTTTCTTTGGATATATCCTGGTGGGGATTTCTATGGATATATCCTGGTGGGGATTTCTATGGATATAGCTTGGTGGGGATTTCTGTGGATATATCTTGGTAGGGATTTCTATGGATATATCCTGGTGGGGATTCTATGGATATATCTTGGTGGGGACTTCTATGTATATATCTTGGTAGGGATTTCTATGGATATCTCCTGGTGGGGATTTCTATGGATATATCCTGGTGGGGATTTCTATGAATATATCCTGGTGGTGATTTCTTTATTTACCTTGTCCTGTTTAATTGGTTTAATTGACCTTTAGGGTAAGAGTAATAATAACAAAGCGAAAATGTATTAACGGAAAATGTAAAACTAACAAGTTTGTTTATTTTCAGTCAAGAATACGAGTTACAGTTCCGGAAAATAAGGAGTGACAGGTTGATGGTGGTAAGTACTTATTTATTTTAATCCATCTCCATTATTGAAAGAACTATCCTTATCAATTTATTCTGGTCAATAAAAAAATCTGGCGCGGTTCTCAACAAACTACGTAATCTACCCCAAATGCCGTCATTATCTACTTATGACTTTTCTACACTTTACACTAATTTACCGCATAACCTTATAAAAGAAAAACTAATAGCTCTTATACAAAAATACTTTCGCCAGGGAATAAACTACTTTTCTTAATCTGGAACAAACTACTTGTTTAGCCTGTAACAACACTTTGGCTTTTTTTACCTACAGTGATCCCAACGGTTACACTTGATGATGATCAAGTCTGTGAATCACTATCATTCTTATTAGACAACATTTTTGTCAGGTTTGGACATACCGTTTATAGGCAATTCCTCCAACAGGGTTACCGTTACCATAAGTTACGTAAGTGTTTTTCTAAGTTTTTTTATCACAACACTGATCTGCTGGACAAATATAATAGCAATCTTAAAACACTTCTGCGACAAGGTTTATCACAATCCGTCTTTTATGGAGATGTGATTTACAAAGTTAGGAAGATTATCCGTCGTAATCATTTTTATGAGTTATTCATTAAAATTATTAGACAATGTATAAACAGAGGTTACGACCGAAGTATTCTGCGGCGCACTACATGCTTAGTTGTGGACCCTTCTACAATTTGCAACTATGCTTTCCTCTTCGATAGTGCAACGGCCGGATGGGCGGTGGACCCTATGACAACGTGTTTCTAATTCCTTTAAGACGGGAACCGTTTGATGAATGTCCTTCATTCCGTTTTTCGGTTTTCCCCTTGATGCTCTGACTTCGGCCAAGTCATCGAGTACATATGAGATTAGCTTCTTAGGTTTAACTATTTTTTTTTTATATATTATATACATGAACATTTCTGTGTTTTTTCTTATAACACCTATCTACGCTTTCTCTAATGTAAGGGGTTAACCCGGCGGGCATTATTTTTATTTTACTGTCCTGTTGTTTAGGGATGATGACAGGGTAAGAGTGAGGTTTGGTGTACCCTTGAACCGGTTTAAACTGCCCGGTTGTCTCTTTTGCCACTGACCGTTCCAAGGGGTTCCCCCTGTTGTCAACCCTTATATGTTTGTGATGTGCTTTTTTACTGAAAGTGTTTGTGATGTACTTTCTGAATCACCTTTGCTTTGTAATACTTGTTGGAGTGACTGTGTTCTGTGAATGCAACTCTTCCTGTTGGACTTATAACTTTTTCTTTAAATATGGACTGGCTTCCGAAATTGTTGATTCGTAATTGGAAACACGCATGTTATGTTGCTGTTTGTTTTCAGAAAAGACGCAGCAGACCATCTCCGGAGCCTAAACCATCTTGCCAAAATAAGGCCCTATCTTCTTAATGAGGCAAAATACAGCATTTAAAACTAAATCAAGGGCCGTAACTCCGGTGTTACTAATCCGAATTGGCTGGTTTTTAAACTTGTCTGAGCTTTCATTGATTCTAACAATCTGGTAAAGTCTGGTTAGATCGGATGAAAAATGAAAGCCCTATCATCTTAAGTAACGAGGCAAAATAAGCGTTTTTAACTAAATGAAGGGCCATAACTCTGATGTTACCGGTACGATCTGACCAGTTTACGAATAGTCCAAGCTTTCATTGGTATCAACAATCTGTTAAAGTTTGTAAACGATCCGACGAAAAATGAAGGCCCTATCATGTAACAAGACTAAATTATAGCATATTTCAGAAAATCAAGGACCATAACTCCGTGGTAAATAGTCCGACCTGGCTGATTTTCAACCCCGTCCAAGATTTCATTGCTATTCACGATCTGTGCAAGTTTGGTAAAAATCAAATAATAACTGAAGGTGCTAGAGTGTTCACAAGGCAGAATATGTTTTTTTTCAGAATAACAAAGGCCATAACTCTGCTGTTGCTAATTCGATTTGGCTGGTTTTTAAACTTGTCCGAGCTTTCATTGATATAAAGTCACTGGCAAAGATTCGTAAAGATTCGATTAATAATGATGTTCCTTTCGCGTAAACAAGACAAAAGTTAACGGGCGGACGACGGACAACTCGCCATCGCATAAGCTCTGCTGGCCTCTGGCCAGTAGAGCTAAATAGAGGCCAGCAGAGCTAAATATGAAGGTCCTATCGTGTTAACGACGCCAAATTATAGCATATTTCAGAAAATCAAGGGCCATAACTCTGGTGTAAATGGTTCAATCTGCCTGGTTTACGAACTTGTACGAGATTTCATTGATATCAACAATCTGGTAGTTTAGTAAAGATCGGATGAAAAATGAAGGCCCTATCGTGTTAACGAAGCAAAATATAACAATATCAACGAAATCAAGGGACATAAGTCTAGTATTACTAATCCGAACCGGCTGGTTTTCGAACTCGTCTGAGCTTTCATGGATATTTACAATCTGGTACCGTTTGGTAAAGATCTGATGAAAAATAAAGGCCCTATCGTCTTAACGAGACAAAATATAGCGTTTTTACCTAAATCAAGGGCCCTGTTACTGGTCCGATCTGGCTGGTATTCGGACTTGTCCGAAATCTTATTGATATCAAAATTCTGATAGTTTGATAAAGATCGGATAAAAAATGAAGACCCTATCGTGTTAACGAAGCAAAATACAGCAATTTTAACTAAATAAAGGCCCATAACTCTAGTATTACTAGTCCGAACTGGCTGGTTTTCTAATTCGTCCGAGCTTTCATTAATATTAACAATCTGGTAAAGTTTGGTAAAGATCAGGGCCCTGTTTTATGAAACAACCTACGATAAATTTGATCGTAAGTCAAAATTAAATACCTTCAGCCGTTTTCCTTGAAAGTATTTGAAGCAAGCAATGAAGGGTGGAAATATTGCATAAACAACATATGTATTAGACAGTTTACAGAAATTTGTTTTATCTGTTTAAACTAACATATAGCAATACATTTAATAATTTGATTTACGATCAAAATTATCGTAAGATGTTTCATAAAACGGGCCCCAGATGAAAAATGAAGGCCCTTTCGTCTTGATTTCATTCAAAATACTACAAATATAGTATTTTTAACTTAATCAAGGGCCATAACTCCGCTGTTACTGGTCCGATCTGGCTGGTAACATGCACATTTTAATACTCATTGACCTTCCAAATGTCGCTGCTGTCCGTGGTGTGTTGAATAAAGGGGATTAGTGGGGTTGGGGTCCTCCTCTGCAAAGTATGTCGGCCTCATCGTGGCGCAGGGGTGAACATCGATTTGAAATTGTTTTGAATCAATGGCTAACATATAGACGTAAAGGGATAACCGTGGTGATAGTCTGGCAATCCTTGACCGCGCAGTGATACCGGATGCGGTTCCCCTTTGCTGTTCTCAAAGCGCTGTGATGAACCTCGTGACTCTCCGTCTGTGCGGCGACGAACTTGTCCAATCCTCTCTGGACCGCTCTGAGCTTCGTTGGGTCTCGTCAGTTCTCTCACTAATCCATTGCTTTATGGTTGATACCTAACTTGTCTTACATGTTTATTGGTAGGGTTTTCTGACAAGCAGTTATTATTATTATTATTATTATACCATATTTATATAGCACTCTTTTCATATTTAACATACGTTCAAAAGTGCTTTACAAGTAAAACAATAATACATTCACATACAGTCAAAACTAAAAAAAGAACAATACATGTATTAACTCTAAGATATGAAGATATTAAGTGGTAAAATATAAAACAACATATAGATTATATTGCTAAGATAAAGTTAAGACATTATTATTATACTGACTAAAATTAAAATCCGTGTTTAAAAAATAGTACTGTCATAATAAGATGATAAAACAATGGTAATCATTTATGAAATAGTCCAGCTTAAAATACACATCAGCCACTATATATCATTAAAAAGAAATGAGTTTTCAGTGATCTCTTAAAAGAGTCAAGTGTGTTGGAATTCCGGATTCCCACTGGAAGCGCGTTCCACAACTTTGGAGCAGCAGTTGCAAAGCTACGGTCACCGTATGTGACTGTACGAGATCTTGGTACTACAAGAGTCAGAGTGTCACTTTGGGATCTTAAGTCACGCTGTGGTCTATACACCTTTAGCATGTTTGTGATGTAGCTTGGAGATTGGTCATTTAAGGCTTTATAGACGTGACTCAATATTTTAAAGTCAATCCGGTATTGCACTGGGAGCCAGTGAAGCTCCTTTAACACTGGTGTGATGTGGTCGAAACGAGATTTCCTAGTAATGATACGAGCTGCTGTATTTTGAACTGTTTGAAGTTTGTTCAAAATTGTCTTAGGTAGACCGCTAAGTAGGGAGTTACAATAGTCAAGTCTGGATGTAACAAGGGAATTTACAAGGGTTTTGGTTGCATCAATGGTTAGATATTGTCTAATGTGACCTATTTGTCGTAACTGGGCGTAACACGACCTACAAACAGCATTCACCTGTTACGCAGTTATTTACCTTGTCATTTAGCAAACTGTTCCGCTAAACTGTCTCGGAATAAATTCCAATTGTTTTTACTGGTCTTTTGATTGTTTAACTTCAGACAGTATTACGCAACGAATGTTTCCGAGAAAAAAATGTGTGCGATGTAACTGAAGAAACCCAGAAATGCACGTGCATTTCATAACAACAATGTGGAATGCACTAAATCCAGATATGCATGTAGTAAATGTTAAATGCCGACTCGTTATATAATTATATCATGTTTTGTCCAAAATGCCTCAAATTCTAACTTTTAAAAGGATTTGTTTTGTGGTGCGTTTTCATAGACCGTGAGTATATATGTATATATGTGGAGAACATTGTGTACAAACCACTTACCAGCGGATTCGAACCCGCACCTAGGACACCAACTTCGACACAGCGCCTCGCACAATAGCCGACGCCTTAGACCCCTCGGCCACCTAGCCAACCTAAAAAGATTGGTTTCGGTGGACGGGTGATACTAAGGTCGTACTACTGAACGTGTCGGATATCTTCGTGCTATATATATATATATAAATATTGTTCACTTTTTAAAACTCGAGAATGAATCCAAGTATACGATAGAGGCTATGAAGAGAAATCTTTACCATTAAGAAACCGAAAGGGAGGGATCGCAGCGTCCGACCGCGGTTTCTTAATGGTGAAGATTTCTCTTCATATACTGTATCCGGCTTAGTGTTTACCAAAGGTTTTATCGATAGTCTCTATACAGGTCACGCTCTTTACGGCAAAGACTGCGTGTAGTAAAATCTTCATGAATAAATGGTACAAGTATTTGAGAATCTGAGACAACTGATTGGTTGAAAAGTAGGGTAAACACTAATTTATTATTATAGTTCAGCCAAATCTTACAACCAATGAGCGTCGAGAGATTTTACCATTTTTGATTTCTTATTTCATATCGGAACACAATTTGTGATCACAGTATTAAGTGATTTCAGTATTGGTTCAATTTACTATGGAGAATCTAATCGCCGTCTGACATTACTTGTGTATGTCACAGAGTCAAAATATACCATTTTGCATATTATCAAAATCCTATATTTTCCCTATATGTTGTGACCCTCCTGTTCAGTCCAATATACTAAGTGTCCGGTATTTGTCCATTGTTTGTATATGTAAGTCAGGTCAGTCCATGTTTTGTTATGTCCTATGCATGTATACGTCAGTGTGGTCGAATGATCTGATTGGATATGAATGAACCGTAACCTCTTCTTTCTTTGAATTATGAATTCCCGCATAGTGGGGACACGCTCGCGCTATGCCATCTTGGACCACAGGGAGTCCAGAGCGCTTGACCAAAAAATCCTTTATAATAATATATAGACTAGGGTGAGAATGCCCGTGTAGTGTCAATAGCCATTTTTCACCATGTCTGTAGACTACAGCGTAAAAAAATTACGTTTACTATTTTACCCGCTATTTCACTCCGTGTCGATAGTAGATGCACTTAAAACTATGTACCTGTTTAGCGCAAACACTAATGATGCTACCTGACTATAAGTGTACTCGTGATATCGCGTACACAAAGCACAAACCGAAAAAGAAATGTAGCACAAGAATCACTAATGTTGACATTGTCAGTAACAGCGGAAAAGGAAATGGCTTGAAATTTCAAGTCAAAATAGATGACGCTTTCTGATTGGCCGAACAATGGTTGGTCGTTTATGTTCAGCCAATCAGAAAGCGTAATTTATTTTGCCTTGACATTTCTAGACTGCTACACAGCCGTCAATATTAACACTTGTTTTATTGAAACGGGAACATGCGCCGTAGAGCAGTCCATGAAATTTCAAGCAATTTCCTTTTCCGCTGTCAACTTTAGTGATTCTTGTGTTTGCGCTAAACAGGTACATAGTTTTAAGTGAATCTACTATCGACAGGGAGTAAAATAACGGGTAAAATAGTAAACGTAATATGTTTTCGCTGTAGTTGGTGAAAAATGGCTATTGTCACTACACAGGCGTTCTCATCCTAGTTTATATATTATTATAAAGGATCTTTTTGTCAAGTGCTCTGAACTCCCTGTGTCTTGGACAGTGGGCATTTTGTTGCTTTTACATGCATTATGATAGCATATTTTAATAAATCTCAAATATAAATACATCCATGGTAAGTCATTGCTAAACTTGTTGTAATCATTTATCATGGACTTGATGCTAATTGTAATGTTAATGTGACGAAGTCGTTTACGTAGGCCCGGTGTAACGGGAAATAACTGGACCGGGAAATTTCTGGATGGAAGCTACACTGCGCATGCGCGCATTACTTACGGCGAAAAATAACAAAACTCTATAGGGAGCATCTCAAAGGTTAAAGTCAATGTAAACGTACAATAAAGTGCAGAAGAATCAAAGCAATTGTACACCAGGAACTTCGCATACTTTCCCTTATTATTTTGTATGATGCCTGCATTAATACAATAGTCTGGATGAACTCAAATTAAAGCTGGATTAGAGCTGGATAGTTAACCTTAATGTAGTTTTATACAAACTCATTATATAATTAATTTTAGAGAAAAGAAATATGTCGAAAAATAAATTACAATTTTTTTTTATCTAATCGATTTTCATCAGTGTTGATGTACCACGCAACTTAACAAACACAAATTATAAATACTATTTGAGGAAATCCGGTGTCGGGAAATAAGTGGACGGTGTCGGGAAATTAATGGACCAAGTTTATTCAGGATGAATGTATATATGTTTTTTTCATTTCGAGTCTGTTTTATCACATGCCTAATCAAATGTGCTGGGAAATAACTGGACACTGCCTGGAAACAACTGTAACATGATTTAATTACAATGTTACCAATTTCTTCATTTTTGTTTAAGTTAGTTAATCGTAAAGCTAACGAATCAGCTACAGTATTGAAGCAGATAAATACTTAACAATAACATTATGATGACTAACTGAAAACTAAATATGCCAGAAATTAACGACACAATTTTGAAAAATATTGCGACAATATTACTTTAGGATTACACTTTATTTGTTTTATGCTTTATATATTTCAAATCAAGGCTCTCTTATCAACCTATTGTTGCATACTAAACCGCTCTATAATCAAACCATTTTACATATTTTATGCCAGCCTCATTAATGAGGCAATAGTATAACCAATAACACTCTATTAAATCATAGCGTCACCATTGTTAGAGGAAAATAACCGCTGGGAAATAACTGGAAACAGCCGGGGAAAAACTGGACCATATTGTGTATCTCAATAACATGTTGTCATGTCTCATCTTCAAGGCATTCCCGTTCATGAATGAGGTAATAGTATAACCAAATAACATTATATTAAATCAGAGCGGCACCATTGTTAGAGAAAAATAACCACTGGGAAATAACTGGACACATCCGGGAAAACACTGGATCACATTGCGTATCTCAATAATATGTTATCATATCTCATCTCCAATATTTTCCCGCTCATCTCTCATGTCAACCTCATTAATGACTCAATGTAACCAATAACACTCTATTAAATCAGAGCGGAACCATTGTTAGAGGATAATAACCACTGGGGAATAACTGGACCCAACCGGGGAAAAAACTGGACCATATTGTGTATCTCAATAATATGTTATCATATCTCATCTTCAATGCTTTCCCGCTCATCTCTCATGTTAACCTCATTAATGAGGAATAGTATAACCAATAACATTCTGTTACATCAGAGCGGAATCATTGTTAGAGGATAATGACCGCTGGGGAATAACTGGACACAGCCGGGAAAAAAACTGGACCCTATTGTGTATCTCAATAATTTGCTATCATATCTAATATCCAATGTTTTCCCGCTCATCTCTCATGCCAACCTCATTAATGAGGCAATTCAATGCGTTAAATCAGAGCGGCACCAATGTTAGAGGATAATAACCGCTGGTGAATAACTAGAAACAACAGGGGATAACTGGACCATATTGTGTATCTCAGTAATATGTTATCATATCTCATCTCCAATATTTTCCCGCTCATCTCTCATTTCAACCTCATTAATGAGGCAATAGTATAACCAATAACACTCTATTAAATCAGAGCGGCATCATTGTTAAAGCAAAATAACTGATGGGAAATAACTTATTAAAAAAGTGCAAAGTAATTTAATTTTACATGTAACTAAATATTGACAATATTTTACCAATAATATATTTAAACATTTTGTATAATAACGAAGAAAAATTGAAACGTCAAAAAAATTATTTATTTAATTATATGCCAACAATTTTAAAGTGAAACTGATATAGATTGATAAATGCTAATATAAATTCTTGATATGAACTCCAAGACTGCCGTGTGTCAGTTTGTTCAACTACTTTAAAACATTAAAACGCTCGATTAAATTCCTAGAAATGTCAATTTGTTTTCCTATAATATAATATATCGGTAAATTTGTTATACATATCGCATCTGAGCTGTGAGGAACATGTAGAAAACATCAGAAATGACAAATAATAATATAATATTACAATAACAACATATGGTCCAGTTATTTCCCAGTAAGGTGTAGTTATTGCCTGGCACAATGGTCCTTTAATATTTGTCATGCAATAATATAATATAGTGTTGCAATGGTTATAAAATTCCTATCTCAGTAGTGGTGAAGATGTAGAAAACATCAGAAGTGAGAAATAATAACGCACTTATTATTATGAATTTCTTAAAATTTAACAACCATATAGTATACTGGTGCGTTTTCATTGACCGTCTGTATATATACATTGTAGCATGGTCACTGAAATTTCCTTTGTATTTGCACAGGTGTAAATCTTTTAATTGAAAATAACACTTGTCAGAATAAATGGTGTACTCTAACTACCAGTTATCGGAAGTTAGAGTATGACAGACAGCTGAAAAAGAGTATGGTCTCATCTCGTTGGTTGGTTTAAACACCTCGATCGGCTAAATCAACCAACTCGATGAGACGATACTCTATCTATTAGGTAATTGCTGTCGTAAACATGTGTTTTGGGACGGCTTTTTCACGGAATGCTACACTTCCTATTCGAGTTTTATATCCATGGTTACATCTATTTCAGTTACGGATTGCATACGGGTATCTAAAGAAAGGAGGAGGACAAAGGGTGAATTTACGTCGGAACTTAAGGTATAAATATTAACATTGTACATGAGCAATTACAAACTGTTGTAAACATGAATAACTATAACAAGAATATATATTTAAACATTGAGTTAACCCTGTATTTTAATGGGGCTTTATTCTTCCTATTGTAACACCGTTACACAATTGAATATAATAGTCTCGGTCACCCAAACGTCAATGAATGCGGCTGGTTCATCGAGACTTGCACTTCAACTTTATTACTGATGGAGTGTGGAACTGCACTGATTCAAGTTGTAAACAAACATTGTGGGATGCTCCCTAACTAGACAACAACTGAACTTGTGCAGGTCAAATTAGAAAATAATGAGGCCATCCCATGGGGGTGGGGTCCTTGTACCCCATATCCCTTAAAGTAATGGCCATTGTTCCCCAGATCTCCAAAAGTATTTGCCAAAGTTCCCCAAATGTATTTTGTCCTTGTTCCCTAGATCCCTAAAAGTATTTACATTCTTCTCTAGATCCCCAAAAGTGTTGTACAGAGTTCCTTAAAAAGTACCAAATAGTGTTCAATAGTGATAGCACTCAATACAATACATACATAATTAGAGATTTTTCTTTACAAAATTTGAAAATCTAGTCTGATTATATTGAAAAAATGAGATATAGCGTCCGTAGGTCCACATGGTATTGCAAACAAGGACTAGAAAATACAATGAAAGAGACAAAAAACAACAGAAAGGGTGGTGAAGACAAGGTTACCGACTTGGAACGGTCAGTAGGCAATAAGGCCTACTGGTTAGCTTGAATCGACACTGGCACCAGAGTCATGAACACATATCTGTCTGTTATAACACTCTATTACTATCCATTTGATGAATATCTATAAGAAATCAACAAAATAAAACGATTTCTGAAATTGTCTCCAATCCACTATATACTATCATTCACATGGTGTTTAACGGGGAGCAGGGTGACCCACTTTCAACGCTCGTACTTTTTACCACGGACAAAGCTCTGGGCAAACCCTGGCGGCGTTCAATAATGCTACAAAGGGTATTTAAGCTTACCTATTCATAAAGTTCAGAGACTACCTTGTCAACACAAAATTCGTAATTTTTCGCTTTTTCCCTGTAACAAGTAAATCTGCCTCACTCAAAAGATCCGGTTATTATTGTAATTGTTACACGCAGCGATCTGATTGGATGATTTTTATTCTATTCTATTTAATAGGAATTCAAATCATCCAATCAGATCATTGCGTGTAACAGTTACAACAACAACCGGATGTTTTGAGTGATGCAGATTAAAAAGAAGGTTTTATTCGGTCAACAATTTCATGATAATAGTAGTGTTGCCAGTTCTAAATAGAAGTTTTATGATATGACTGTCCGATACACAAAGTGCGTCTGATACGTAATAAATGAGATTATTTTATCTTACACTGATGAGTACAATACTAAATTCAATCTCATTCAAATCAGACCCTTTATCACGCTACGATACTCTACACTACTAAGCGGATTTGAATTGATACCAACTTATACTGGACCAATTTATTTCACATAGAAAACAAAACCACTCTGAGTAAACTTGTACCGAACTTTTCGAATACAAAGCGCACAATTTCCTGCCATATAACCATATAACGGGACCGAATATTTTGATTTCGGTGGGGCCTGGAATTTTTCCTGAAAAAATATTCCGGCCCTTGAATTGTTGGAAAAAAATATTTCCGGCTCTGACTTGAGGGGGATAAAAATAAACATGCCCTCAAATTGTTGAAAACAAATAATACAGCCTGATCTAATCTTGGAAAAAAATATCTGGCTGTGAGTCCAATTAGAGGAAAAGCTAATCTTACTCCCTCTTCAGTCTATGATAAATGTAGATCTACTTCATCAGCCACTGGATTCATCATGGAAATGTTTAACCACAATCTGGCTGCATCCACAACTTCTGCTCAGAAGATTTTCTCCAGTTGTAATGAGTTTAGAAGACAGTGATAGTATTCATGGTTGGGTTGTAATACATGTGGTATACATTAGTCATGGTAGTTATAAATGTGATACATTTAGTATAAATGTGTTGTATAAATATGTTATAAAGTGGTCATGGTAGTAATTTGGTATACATTGGTAATGGTAATAATGAATGTGATATTCATATAAAGTCATGGTTATAATTAATGTGGTATACATAAGTCATGGATGTAATAAGGCCATTATGTTTTGATAATGCGTGTTACGAACAAACTAAATTAGGTATTTTAGGGAATTTGATTATATTTGTTTATTGTTTGCATTTTTACCTCCTCCCAGATTTTAATAGAACATTTCATTCTCTTCATTTCAAATAAAATAATTGAATTATGCTTTACCAAATTATTATGTTTATTGTTTTCCCTTCCTCCTACAGCAATTCTCTGTCTTGATGGTTCGTAAAACAAATAATAAAAAAGAATGGCCACAATGTGATATACTTTGATTATGGTAGTATGTACATATTGCAATCCTGTGAGGGTGACAGTGAATATGTGTCAGCCTTACATGTGAAAATAACATAAACACCATACAAACAAACAAAATCAACCTTCTGAGGCTATTTATTTTATTATACTGAAAAATATGTTTGAAAAAGATATTTGGTTCTGCTAAATACTCCTTTGAAATAGAACATGAGAAAATATTGTTACTCCTCTCTGTTCAAAAATGAGAAACCACAGCGTCCGAACGCAATGTCATCGTAGGTCCGCACTGTACAAAACCACTATTCTCAGCACCTAGAAAATAAATTTCTGAGGATGGTCTTTTGTGTTCTTTCGGAATTTTCAGCCGTGAACTCATGAGAAAAAACGTTTCAAATCATCTTTAGAATGTTGTGTAAACTGTATCCGCCATTTTATTAAATGTTCACTGATTTTCATTTGCGCATGTATACATACTCTGTTCAGCATAGGACATCCCAATACTTATAAACTTGCTTTGGTTTCACAATTAAAATTGCTTTGGCTTCACAATCATAAGACATTATAAATTATACTGTGTGACATTACAAAAAATACTACCATTCAGTGACTCACTCCATGGAGACATTACAAGCAATATGAGATATTACAAAAATGGGAAAATAACACTCTATGGAAATTTAACATGGGTGTTTGACATGAGGTATATTATTAGAAAATATGGTATTCAGTGGTCATGGTAGTAATAAATGTCGTATTTAGTCTTAGTAGTGATGAAAGTATTAAATATGACATACAGTGGTCATGGTAGTAATTCTTGTGATATAGATTGGTCATGGTAGTAGAAAATGTGGTAAAGTGTAGCCATGATAATTATACATGCTATATACTTTGGACATATTATTAATCAATGTGGTATGCAGTGGTCATGCTAGTATTAAAATACGTGTTCGATGGACTTTGTGAATATCGTCAACAAGTAAGTGGACTTAAGAAGCAGCTTCAGCTACATGCAATGTCAGGTTACAGACAAAAGTGTTAATGATATGGAACATGGTAGACATTTCCCAGTACAAGACAATCTCCTTCACCACCAAACACAATATCCAATCAATACATAATTTAGAAGAGCAAAAAGGGGCTGACATAGAAGGCAGACAAGGACAAGCATATAAACTAAAAATTAAAACCAACACATGGAGTTCCATCCACCAAATATGGAAATATCCATATTAAACAAGAGCCGTCGAAAGGACAGCATGCTCCACTGTATTGCAGTCTGGGTTTGATTGAGACTGTTCATGAGCGGTAGTGAAATATGCTAGCTACCGCTCACGCCCTCTAGTCCCGGGTTGAGCAGAACTCAATATTCATAAAATCAATAGTACAACATTTTAACCATCCCGAAGATGGCATGCATATGGCGGTGGACATTGAGCGTACTTCTTCCCCATGTCGTACGGCGTATGGTCCCAGTATCTAATAAAATTAAATGCCCCGAAGAGCGAAATAAACATAATGGAATTTAGTTGGGAGCAGCGGTTATGAAGCCTGCATATCAAAAAGCAGACAACATATCCTATGAGTGGTTAAACAATACCCAGAGCCTTTTATCGGCCGGAGTAGTGGAACCACCGAATCAAAAATTAGGTAAGAAAACAAAAGAAATTGAAAATGTACCACCGATAACTAAATATAAGTATCGGGCTCAGCGATCTCCAAAGATCGAATGAATAACAGTACTGATTGTAAGCGCGGGGAGACGTTTTACTGCCGCCACACTGCACAAGCAACGCCACTGTGCTATACAAACGAGTATGATAATGGACCTTTGGAAACGGCCGAGCACGACACATACGAAATATTGCAGTCTCGGTATGACTGAGCCTGTTCATGAGCGGTAGTGAAATATGCTAGCTACCGCTCACGCCCTCTAGCCCCGGGTTAAGCAGAACTCAATATTCATAAAATCAATAGTACAACATTTTAACCATCCCGAAGATGGCATGCATATGGCGGTGGATATCCCCATGTCATATGGCGTATAGTCCCATTATCTAATAAAACTAAATGCCCCGAAGAGCGAAATAAACATAATGGAATTTAGTTGGGAGCAGCGGTTATGAAGCCTGCATATTAAAAAGCAGACAACATATCCTATGAGTGGTTAAACAATACCCAGAGCCTTTTATCGGTCGGAGTAGTAGGACCACTGAATCAAAAATTAAGTAAGAAAACAGAAGAAATTGAAAATGTACCACCGATAACTAAATATAAGTATCGGGCTCAGCGATCTCCAAAAATCGAATGAATAACAGTACTGATTGCAAGCGCGTGGAGACGTTTTACTGCCGCCACACTGCACAAGCAACGCCACTGTGCTATAAAAACGAATATGATAATGGACCTTTGGAAATGGCCGAGCACGACACATACGAAATATTGCAGTCTCGGTTTGATTGAGACTGTTCATGAGCGGTAGTGAAATATGCTAGCTACCGCTCACGCCCTCTAGCCCCGGGTTGAGCAGAACTCAAAACACGTCAATTTTAAACAAGGTGATTGACACTTCTGTCTCACCAACCATGGTGCCAGTTCATTCACTAGTTCAAGTCTTAATTCTGGAGGTTAGGTGGTGATGAGTGGAGGGGGTGCGGGGACGGGGAAATCAGTAAACATGTAAACATAAATACCAAATATCAAAGCAAGACCTTCAATACCCCAGAAAGAATATGAACTTGAAGATTGTGGGGAGGGGAAGTGAAGTGTTACTGATTAGGAAAACCCCCAGAAATAATATAAAAATATTTTCATTCGAGGAGTCTAAGGTGGAGAGTGTGAGTGGGGAGGGGTGGAAGAGAACAGGATGCAGACATGGTACCTGAAGATAAACCAAAAGGAATAGAACAATTTGTTCTGGGGTGATGGTGGTGGTGGTTTAGGAATGGGAAAGGTGTGTGGAGTATGATGCTAATGGAATGTACAGGCTTGCCATTGTTATTGGATGTATGCTATGAGTTTCATTGAAATGTATGAAGCTGCTTAAAAAACTTTAATATGAAACTCGAAGTTGGAAAAAAATTATCATCTGGCTAAAATGAAATAAAAAGTTATGAAACATGTATCTGTAAGTAAGTGTTCTTAATGACTCTGATGACACTTGTCAAGCTTCTTTGACAGAGATATATGGCTAGTGGGTATTGGAATAAATGGACCATCAAATAAAATAAAATAAATTCTAAGTCGGAAAGGGGCTACATCAACTTTTCAATATAACGCTCCCAATCATTGATGTTTGCCACATCAATCATTCGAAGGTAATAATTGGTATTGCAACTTATTAATTGGTACTTATATTTGATATCTCCTACAGGGGGATGATTACAAAGGCTAATTAGGTTATTGGTTGATCTCGTTTCTGTGTGAATAACCGATAGCTAAACTGTTTTTTTTTTCCAGTTTGATTTTCTGAAGAAAAATAATGGCGGTCGCTAATTGATCATAGAATCGGTCTTTTTGTATGAAAATATGCGGTCGTTGGTCGCGTTAGACAGGTGGTCGCTTAATACAGTATCAATTAATAACAAAACTCGTCTGGGGGAATTCAAAGTGGTAGCTTATGGAAGGTGGGCGCTTAAACCAGGTGGTCGGATGACCAGGTTTGACTGTATTTACATACTTTATTATAAATGGGACGATGACTTCAAGATCATTGGATGAAAAGTCAAGGTCACAGAGTGGTCAAAGGTCAAATGTATTTACATATACTTTTAAAATATTTTCTTCAAATTTTCAACTTATAAAATTTGCATTATGTATCCTTTGAAATGGTTATCAAGAAATTACCTCCGTGTCATTACAGAACAATTGTGGCCATTGATTTAATAAAAATTCCAGTGTTTTCCTCCATGACACCTCCAGCTCGCCCCTTTGTTTTCACTTTTTTTTCTAATGATATGCCGGGTGCATCATTTCTTGTTCTCTGAAAATTCGAATATTCGAGCCCCGCTGTCCTCTGACAGCTCATGTTGGATTCTGCGTCGGACCGACGTAGAAAGTATTTATGCTTTAAATACCATTAATTTGGTATATAACGTGTCAGTTATCATAGTTTCAATATAAAAAAGGTTCTTGGGTCTTAATAGCGAGTTCACATAAAAGCACGTGTCCAGTCAAATACTTAGAAATGTATTTCGAACGTTTCAATCTCAATCATGAATCAGACGAATTTATTTTCAGAGAAATATTAATTTCAGAAAACATAACAACAGTCATGTATTAAGGATAGGAAATCATATCTCTTACACAAGAGCTAGGACAATTTTACTAGAAAATTATGTCATCTAAATATATACGCATTTATTGGTAAAACAACGGTAATTAAAAAAGAGTATGATAATGGACCTTTGGAAACGGCCGAGCACGACACATACGAAATAATGCAGTCTCGGTTTGATTGAGACAGTTCATGAGCGGTAGTGAATTATGCTAGCTACCGCTCACGCCCTCTAGCCACTTGTTCTCCCGATAATTATCCAATGTTTAACTGTTCTGCCTGATCCTCCAGATCATATATATAATGAAATTCAAAATATGATGTTCAACATTTTGTGGTGTGGAAAACCTGATAAATTGAAACGTTGTTATCAGCTCACAAGGAGGACTAGCATTTCCACACGTTAATTTGTTCAGTCAGTCTTTAAAAGTATCTTGGATTAAAAAGATTATAGATCCAGATAAGTTAGCTCCATGAAAAACGTTTATTTTAAATGAGCTGGAGAAAATAGGTGGATATAGGTTATGGCTTTTACATAGAGAAGGTATTTTAAAGGTACCAGAACATATGAACAGTTTTTGGAAGAGCGTATTGAAGTCTTGGGCACTTATTGATAAGAAAAGTATTTCAACAGCGGAAGCAGTTTTTATTTTTTAATTCATATATTAAAATTAACAACGATATGATGTTTTATAAAGAATTTTGTAAAAAGGAATATCTTTTGTTAATGATATTGTCACAGGGTTTAGTGCGGGTTGAAAATGAAGTCGTCTAAATCTCTGTATCGAGGACACGAAGAAGTTTAATTCTGTAAAACAGAAGTACATATTCAAGTTAAAGAATGAATAACTTGATACAAAGTATTACACGTCTGTTCTCTCAAGAACGAAAATGGCAACTGGCTTTACATAACTTAAAATATAATTTACCCCATGGAATGATATATATGAATGTAATGGTAATTACAAATAAATACAGCAGAGTGTTTACATGTTCTGGATCAATGAAACATTGGAATGTCTTCAGACTTCGAAACTATGGTGGTCTCACCTAATATTCTAACTCTAGAACAAATACATTACAGAAATACAAAGGAAATACCGTAATAAAACTACTGGGTCATTTACCTGTGAAGCAGAAGTATATATTCAAGTTAAAGAATGAATAAATTGATACAAAACTGTATACGTCTGTTCTCTCAGGAACGGAAATGGCAACTGGAGCATTTCCTTCCCATGACCCAATGACTTTAAAAGGAACTTCCGTTTCCTCTTATATGGCGGGAAATAATACCCTTAAGCTTAAGCAATCTACTTAAGGTACCAGTACACACATACCTGACATACACGCACTGGTGAAATTAATGTGCAATAAAATAGTAATAGATATTAATCACCACAATGTACCGCTGCATTTTTTCTTACCATTGTCTCGGTTTAAAAACACAAAAAACAACAGAAAAAAAATAATTCACAACTGTTTAAGAAATGCATTTTGCGCGCTGAAATTTTGACTGTATATACCAGGATGATTTTTTTATGACTGCAAGCCCAAATGAGCTGGATGTTCGAACGAGTTCGTTAATGTTAAAAAGCAATTTATTTTTTGCACAAAAAAATTATCTGTCAGTCGCTCTATTTCAAATAGTATACCTTCATATTTCACTTAAAATGGCATGCATGTTCTAAAATGAATGTACATTAAACCTTTGTAGTTCTTTTAGACAATACTCCTCACACAGGGTCAAACTACTTGAAATACATTGCGTTCTGGACACTACCGACTGTATCAATCGCTGCCAACTGCTTCATTCCCTGTCGGAATACTGGGGTGTTAACACATATCTCAAATACATAGACTACAATATGATATTTAAAACATGTAATGATAATATACATAATAGGGCTAATATACTGTATAGGGCTGCAACATGACTTATGAATGTATGGACAAAGGGAAGTAACTGGAACTAAAAAGTTTACCTATTGGAAACATATGGACTAAGGAAGTAATAGGATATAAAAGTGTACCGGCGACAATATAGTAAACGAAAACTGTATGTTCTTACCGCTTGACAACTTCTTATTTTATATAAATGTTCCATTTTTGACATATTTAGGATTAGTAAATCGTTTAGTGAATGCAATTGCAAGAAATTAGGAAACAATAATAAAACATAAAAATAGATACGAACAACCGATACATATCAACATAAACAACTAAAAATGCTTAACAGATAAATAAAATATTTTATCCAGACTTTTTAAATCTTATAATAGAAATACAAATTCACAACACACATTGAATAAGGATATTAACAAAGTTGCGAGTATCGATAACTGGAAAACATTATAATATCAATCGTTCCGTATAGTTTATGACTCCAATCTTCCGTCTTCAATATAAAATATTCCATAGAATTGTATAGAATTGTCTTTACAAATGCGAGACTATATAAATGCGGATTGTCAGAAACAGAATTACGCACTTTTTTGTAATAACACAAAAGAAACAATTATTCCTTTATTTTATGCATGTGGTCAAAGAATGTATTAATACATTTATTTAACCAATTAAGAGACACTTTGACATCTCAGTTGAAATGAAACTCGAAAATATTTTGGGCCCAGAATGCTCATCAATTTCAGAAATTATAATTTATACTTGTTTATTTATTTACAAAAAATATATGAACGCATGCAGATTGAAAAAGTGTGTACCTAAGGTTGCAATCTTTATTGAAGAACTAAAATGTTTAAGAAATGTTGAAGTCAATCATATTAAAGCAATATGGAATGTTGTTCAATAATGTTGACTAATAATTAAGGTATTCAAATTGTAAAATTGTTTATAATTTATACTTGTATAATGTTTGCGAGCGGTAAATTGTTAAACAAAGTAGATTTGTTTCCTCTAATTCTACCCTTTTCTCATACGCATTTGAACCCGCCTTGTAGGAACAAACATAACCAGCGGTTAGGTAATGCACTGAGTACCATTTTATATCGCTCGGCTGTCCAATTCAACAGTTATATAATGATGCACTTAGTGACCGTTTCATATCTCTCGACTTTAAGCAGGTGGTAGGAGGCGTGAAATTTGTTGCATCTTATAATTACCTCTCATGAACAGACTCAATATAACCGAGTCTGCTACTTTTCCCTCTTGTTTGTGTTTGTTGCTTCCAAGGGATCATCTTTTCATTATTTACTGACATTCACACTAGCGTCTGTTTAGTGCTGTGTGGTGGCCTAAAAAGTCGCCCCGACTACAAATCAGTAATGTTATTATTTACTGGTACTTTGTGATGATCAAGCCCAGTCAGTGTTACTTTAAAGTAGAATATCGCTTAAGCCGGTGCTAGGAGGCTTGAGAGGTGTTGCATCTTATGATTACCTCTCATGAAAAGACTCAATAAAACCGAGTCTGCTACTTTTCTCTCTTGTTTGTGTTTGTTGCTTCCAAGGGATCACCTTTTCAGTATTTATTTCAAATTTATCACAAACGTATTGAAAACGTATAGACATACATTACAACATATATAACAACATACATTACAACATACATTACAACATACATTACAACATACATTTTAATACATTTATGCACACTTTTAGAGTATCAGTTCAGTATCAGTTCCACTAAATATAAATTTCATCGTAATACTTTTGCTGTTACATATATATACCACGTTATAAATTATAAAGAAATAACTACTTTTTTTCTATATCCGTTAGCTCCATCCGAATCATTTTTAAGGACGTACATGAACATGTTCTAAATTTTCAGCCAGATATATTTACAAAATGACGGTATGAAAACTGCATTAATAGTCAGGTTACGGTTTGGCTTCTAGAACAGCGAAAATCTCATTGAAAATATTTCAACCATATTTATATTTATATATTGACACAGGAAGATTTGTAGTTTTTTCTTGTTCACTCTTAGCCTGCTAAGGGCGACTACAACAGCCTTCGCAGCCACTGTCTGACTGCTAATCAGTCATTTAACAAAAACACCATTTTCTAACATAAATGGAACGGACAGTCCATTATACATTCATAGCGGGCTAAGGGTCAATGAATGATAGTATCAACTGCAACATATTTGTCAGTTATAAAATACACATTAACATGACGCAATATAACGTAATACGAGTACATAATTATATTCATTATGCTGTTTCACGGAGATATATACTAATATATTCCGTAACACACTTTACAACCTGTATATCGCAGCACACGCATATCCAGATCCTTCCAGTTTGTCCTTCGTTTCACACGTAGATACTTCCGGTATGTCCTTCATCTCACACGTAGGTCTTTCCAGTTTGTCCTTCGGGTCATACGTATATCTTTCCAGTGCGTCCTTCGGGTCATACGTAGATCCTTCCAGTGCGTCCTTCGGGTCATCTGTAGCTCCTTCCAGTGCGTCCTTCGGGTCGTATGTACATCCTTCCAGTGCGTCCTTCGGGTCATACGTAGATCCTTCCAGTGCGTCCTTCGGGTCATCTGTAGCTCCTTCCAGTGCCCCCTTCGGGTCATATGGAGAACCTTCCAGTGCGTCCTTCGGGTCATATGTAGCTCCTTCCAGTTTGTCCTTCGGGTCATATGTAGATCCTTCCAGTGTGTCCTTCGGGTCATACGTAGATCCTTCCAGTGCGTCCTTCGGATCATATGTAGCTCCTTCTTCCAGTGCGTCCTTAGGGTCACACGTAGCTTCTTCCAGTGCGTCCTTCGGGTCATACGACGTAGATCCTTCCAGTATGCCCTTCGGGTCATACGTAGATCCTTCCAGTGCGCCCTTCGGGTCATATGTAGCTCCTTCCAGCGCGTCCTTCGGGTCATAATTAGATCCTTCCAGTGCGCCCTTCGGGTCATATGTAGATCCTTCCCGTGTGTCCTTCCTATCATACGTAGCTCCGTCATCATCGTCTCTCGTATCACTGTATACACGGGATGCCTCTTCCCCTAGTGTAAATGTAGTGGTCCTGAGATCACAGTTGATACCCCGCGTGCCATTCGTATCACATTCAGATCTATCCAGCGTGTAGTTCGAGTCGCACTTAGATCCTTCATCATCGTCTCTCGTGACACAGGATGGCTCTTCCCTGTGTGTCAAGGTAGTGTTCTTGAACGCACCCGCGGCTAAACGATGCTGTAAAAAACAACAATTGCAGATAACATAAATAAGAACATACAACGCGCGTCGCAACAGGCGCCCCGTCGTCCGTCCGTCGTCTGTCCGCTAACCTTTGCCTCGTTCAGACAATAAGGACTACTTTTTCTTTTACATCTGCTCTTTACCAAATGCTACCAGCTTGTTAATATCAATAAAAGCTCAGCCAGGTCGGACTTGTAAAACCGGAGGTTTTATTTGATTTATTTAAATATGATATATGTTACAGTGTTAAGACGATATGGCCTACATATTTTATCCTATCTTTACTAAACTAAGCCATATTGTTTATATCAATAAAAGCTCGGACAAGTTCGAAACCAGCTAAATGTGACTAGTGACAACGGAATCATGGCCCTTGATTTAGTTAAGTATGAGACAGAGTACGGTCTCATCGAGTTGGTTGATTCCAGTGCGCAACTAACTCTGTCTTCATTCAAATTGGAGTTAGTGCTCTTTGTCATTTTATACTTAGATTTTTGGTCAGTAGCATAACTCAAGAACTACTAAAGAGGCTGAAATGAAACTTCACACAACGATAAAAGGCAGTAAGAGGAAGTGCAGAGCACAATAACTATTTTTTAATTCAAATTAGAGTTATTGCCCTTTGTAATTTTATACTTGTAATTCTTGTCCGGCGCATACATCATAAACTACTTACGGAACTGCAAATTGAATGCTGCTGGGTGACACAAGGCCATATGGTGTTGAGGATACATTTTGGGGAGCATCCATCGGTTTCTTATTTGTTTTGTAACATGTCCATTTCATAAGTCTAACTTGGTGTTATTTTCAATTAAATGATATTCAGCTGTGCAAATACAAAGGAAATGTCAGCCACCATGCTACACATATGCTATTTTTGACCTCGTTAAGACAATAGGGCTTTCAGTTTTCATTTTATCATTACCAAACTTTACAAGATTATTGATATTAATTCAAGCTCGGACAAGTCTGAAAACCAGTGCGTCAAAGGCATATAATTCAACGTATTTTTTGTATATTGATTATAAAAAGGGGAACAGGACGTATATTACATTTATTGATAAAGTCAGACACACCAGTTCGAATGCACTTTTCAAACATGTAGCTTCCTCGAGCTCATACTAATTATACTACAGAACCAGATATCATTTAGTCTGTTGATTTGATCATCCTTTAAATTACTATAATATAATATAGCGCTAACATTTTGTGTGAACTGATTTTATATGCTTAATAACCTAGCCATGGTCAGTCAGAAAGCGGTCACAGTTGTCATTTGAATTGTGGGGACATGATGTTGCATTCTAGGGTGGCTATGGTGTTTTTAGGGACAAATGCTTCACGATAAAAGGATAATGTTATATAATTAAATTTCATAGACACCTTACCTATTTTAATTATGGTTCAAGGAAATTTCAGTCATTATTTTGTTGATGAGTCTGCCATTTTTAAGGCACGTCATATTTGCGTGCATGGATAACATGTATACCAATAATATAGACTTAAAGATTGTCTAGGAGAACTTTGTCTGTAGAGCCGTATAATATAGAGCCCTGTCTGGCCAAAAAAAACTTGTTGCCATTTGCACCAGTACGTTTGTCAATTCATTATCCCACAACGGCGCATAGGACCTGTTTTGTTACCGTGACCAGGATTTCGACCCTAGGAATTGTCGCGCACACAACAAGTACAAGGTTAGTAGTTTTACTTGCATATTTTAACTTCGTTCTAAATATTGGCAAAATTCGAAGTTTAAAAATTTCAACATGGCAGAGCAAAATATTGGTCAAATATTTATGGGGGTAGCACAACAGATGGCAATCTTAACAGATACAACTGAGACTCAAACGGCGGCTGTACATGAACATACGGGTGCATAGACAGAGGCTTTCGGGGAACAGGGTGTGTTTTATGCAATTAAAATGTTTGACGGCTCTTCCGCAAACGAGTATCAGATTACATTAAGAGCAGAGACAAGTATGCTTTCTTGTATATTTATGATGATCAAAAAAGAAGCTGCTAGCTTATCAAACTACTCGTCCGAGGGTGGCATTGGGTCAGTACTGTGTCAGGAAGACACATAATGACGATGGGGTGGTTGTTGAAAAACCAATTTACTTCCTCTCCTATAAATTATCACCAACCCAAGCCGTTGGCTCATCATTGAAAAAGAAATGTATAGTATAGTGTATAGCTTACAGAAGTTTGAGCACTACTTAAGAGGCAGTAGAATACAGATTTTCTCAGATCACCGCCCTCTACAGTATGTGTTAGATAAACAACCCTTTAACAATCGCAAAATATCAATGTGGGCACTAACAATCCAGTCATATGACTGTGAAATTACTTACATTAAAGGCAAGGATAACTTATTAAGTAGAGTATCCGAGGGAAGTGTACAATTTAATACGGGGAACGATTCTGATATCGATGTTAGCGACAGGGCGTATTGTGTAAACATGATAAATACCTCACCAATTGACCCACTTAAGTATACGCAATATTCGGGGATATTGGAATACCTACCCTCTAAGATTTTGATATGAAAGAAGAGCAATAAAAGGACGAAACAATAACGTCCATTAAGTCCCAATTTAATGACGGGAAGGCCAATAAAACTACGTCACGGAGTTTCATAGTGCTAGACGAGATACTGTATTTTACATATCTCAGGTAGACGATGACCCAGTAGTGACTTAGACAGGGATACTAGTGATTTTGAGGGCGAACCCTAAACTAATTTGGCCCGGAAGTATCGTAGAGTTGATGGAGTTAGTGCGGCGTATAAAAACCCGAAATAATAGGTTAAAAACGGAAAATCGATCGATGAGTGATCCCTAGTGGGGGAAGGGGTTGGAAATTGAAATAGACCACGTAGTTACAGAGAAAATAGTATTAAAGAGGCAGACAGATTTCCAAAATTTGGTTGGGGGGGGTGTAGTTGGGGGGTGGGGGGGGCGGGGTAGGTGAAGGGGGGGGGGCCGGGGGTGGAAATTGAAATAGACCATGTAGTTAAAGAGAAAAAAGTATTAAAGAGGCAGACAGAGTTCCAAAATTAAAAGCTTTTTACTGGCAATCTCTGCAGTTTTAGATTAAATGAGTAATTGGTGGGTTATAATATCATGGAGAAGTAATGAAAAAAATGATAGTGATAGACAATTACCCTATAATTTCAGTAATTACCGAATTTGCTACTACGTTTCATACAGTCTAAGGTTATGCATGAATCTTCAGTAAAATGACGAATTACTCAGCCCAACCGAAATGGAAGGGCCTCTTCCTGGGGACGACCAGGTAAGTATGCTTAACACTGGTCAAAGTCAATACATATAGTCAATATCTTGAACAATCTTATGGTGTTTTTCGTAGTGCTTTAATTTGTTATTAAAGATAATCATAAATTGTTATTAATTTCTTCAATAAATTCATTCAGTTTTCAGTTTTGATAGACATATGTTCTTTATATAAATACAATGACTACAATGTAAGCTAGACTGAATATATACATTGTTATTAAAACGAACTATCTCCTTTGATATCGTTATACCGCATAATGGATTACAGCAAGGTAAGTAACTCTAGTTATCATGCTAATTTTAGCATATCTAAAAATAGAGTGTTACGGTACAGTTATCGAAATTAGCTCCCCTGAGCCGTATTTTCAACGTGAACTCTAACCACTGTTGTCCGTCCGCACGTCATCATAAACGCCTGACCAATTTCACTGTATATAGTAGTCAACCTCTAACCCTTTTATACTAAACAGTCATAAGCGTAGGAGCCGGGAGGGGGAGGGGAATGTTTATAGTGGGCTAGGGGCCAGAATATACCCCGCCATCCCCCACCCCAAATAATTTGAAAAAATAAATGGTTAGCGCTCCAAAAGTACTTTTTCCCCTATATAATGTTGTGTGTTTTGGTGTAATTGAGCGTGGATAACTTTTTTTATTTTTTATTTTTTTTTTGCTTGTCAAATATTTTGTGAAAAAGTTTAACCCCCATTTAATTATTTGGCCCCTCCACCACACTATAATTGAAACGTTCCTACGCCCATGACAGTATACATTGAAATTTTCAACCCTATATCCAATTATACATTGCAACTGGCCAAGCGTTTATGAGGCGACTTCAACCATTACTATATACACGTACATTGACATTGGTCAAGCGTTGGCGAGAAGACTTCGTTACATCATTATTAAACTTTTATTTAGCGACGCCTCCTCATAAACGCTTGGCCAATTTCAAATTTCAAATTGAAATTTTCAAATTGAAATTGGCCAAGCGTTTATTACAACCCTTTACTATATACATTGAAATTGACCAAGCGTTTATGAAAAAACAACGTTTAATGACTATTGGTCGGCCATCTTTGACAAACGTCAAAAGAGAATTTGTCAACTAAATACGTATTTTAGGCATGAGAAATGTCAGTCATATACTAATATTACAACATAAAAGTAATTCAACACAATTAATAATATTTGAAAGAATACCATTTTGATTTCTTGTGGGGTGGGGCTGGACTTTTCCTTTCAGCCGGAATAATTTATTTTTGCACTTCTTTAATTTATATATATTTTTTTATTTCGCCTAGTACACTGGCCAGATTATTTTTTTAAGTTTTACTATTTGTGGAATAAAAAGAGCTGTTTTTGAGCTACTCAACGTCTGCGGCGACGTTGGTTTTCAGTTGTTTGCCAAGTTCAATTATTTCAACAACCACTGGTCAGTGAAACTTGAAATATGTCATCAGTACCATCAAGGACACTGGTAGACACATGTTCCATAACGCTGTATTGCACTTAAGCAAAAACATGGCCATTTTCTTATTTTGAATTTCTGATTATTTAAATATCCACTAGCCATATATCTCTGTCAAAGGAGCTTGACAAGTATCATCAGAGTCATTAAGAACACTTACTTACAGACACATTGTTTAATAACTTCTTATTTCATTTAGCCAGACGATAATCTTTTATTCAACTTCGAGTTTTTTAAGCTTCAGTGAAACTCATTGCATACATCCAATAACAATGGCAAGCCTGTACATTTTATTAGCGCCATACTCCACACGTTTCCCATCCCTACACCACCACCCCCATCACCCCGATAAATAAACGAATATTTGTTCTATTCTTTTTGGTTTATCTTCAGTTACCATGTCTGCATTCTGTTTTCTTTCACTCGCACCCACCCACACTCTCCACCTTAGACTCGCCGAATGAAAATATTGTATTATTTCTGTTTTTTTTTCATAATCAGTAACATTCCCCACCCTCTTCAAGTTCATATTCATTCTGGGGTATTGAAGGTCTGGCTTTGATATTTGGTATATATCTTTACATGTTTACTTACTACCCACTCCCCGCACTCCCTGCACCCTCACCTCACCACCACCTAACCTCCACAATTAAGACTTAAACTTGTGAATGAACTAGCACCATGGTTGGTAAGACAAGTGTCCTTGCCTGCCTTCTATGTGAGCCCCTTTTTGCTCTTCTAAATTATGTATTGATTGGATGTTTTGTTTGGTGGTGTAGGAGATTGTCTTGTACTGGGAAATGTTTACCATGTTCCATACCATTCTTATTAACACTGGCATATATCGTATAGTTTTGTCAGTAACCTGGCATTGCATGTGGCTGAAGCTGCTTCTTAAAGCTACAGATTCCCTATATCAATCGATTTCTTCTTTGTAGGCGTGTCTTTATTCGTAACTTCATGTTCACCAGCTCATGTCGAAATCGGGTATTTAAGCGAGCAAATATAGCGCAAGTAATCATTTACTGTATATACATCGACCAGTGCACATCGTACCTATACACAGGTAACAGTAATTTTTACAGAAAAAAAATTGTTTAGCTTCTTTCGGGGCTCGAACACACGATCTTCTGATTTCAAGTCCTGTGCTCTATCCACTGAACTACAACGCTACTTGAGAAAAATAGTATACTAACTACCATATATTATGAGGCAAAATAACTTAACATTTTTGAACGCAACTAAAGATGGATCAATAAATATGCAATCCATATTGTCGCACGTGTAAATTAACATTGCCTGGTGTAATACTGTACATTATCAATATGAAACTAATACTTCGCCTCAAATCAACCATATCTCGACTTGTTATTTAGCGCTTGATGAATTTGTGTGCGCTCTTGTTATTACGTAATGCCTATTTAGTGTTACAATTGCTACAAAATATCAATAAAGAGCAGTGGTCTAGGGGTTCAGCGTACATCTTTCGAATCTTACAAGTGCAAGGCTGTGGTTCAAATCCCGTTCCGGGCAACTATTTTTTATCACAGGTATTCTGGAGCCGTATATTTATCGATGTTACCTGTACGGAGGCTAAATAAAAATGTGAAATTGTACGTATCGATTTCTCGTTATATACCGACTTTTGGGGTGTTTGCCGATTTGAAACTACTTCACATGTGACTCATTCATATTCATGAGTTATTACCAGTTAAAATAGGGACTGTACAGCTTTAAGTCCACTTACTTGTTGATGATATTCACCAAGTCCATCGCACACGTATCGGGACCCTTGTATTGTAATACTACCATGACCACTGCATACCACATTGATTAATAATATGTCCAAAGTATATCACATGTATAACTATCTTGGCTACTCTTTACCACATTTTCTACTACCATGACCACTCTATATCACAAGTATTACCACCGTCATGTGTGTCACATTTAATACTAGCATGACTGCTAAATATAGATATAAAAATCGAACAGGAAAAGCAACATTCAAGGACGACAGTCAACCACAAACAGACACAGAAACAAAGAACAAATTTAAAGATGAATAAAAGGCCAAATAAGACATCACAAACACAAAAGGGTTGACAATAGGGCTAGAGCCTCGGAACGGTCAGTGGCAAAAAAGGCCGCTGGGGGTTTAAGATTAAATACCACATGTATTACTACCATGACCACTGAATACCCCATTCATTATTACCATGACCACTGCATTCCATATGCATTAATATACTTAAAGGAAAAAGAAACGCAATGGGTATTTCCGTTATATATTGTATGTTTAGTATGCTACTGCTAATCGAATGGTACAGGACGACATTAAGTCTGTCCTTTCGGTAAACTAGTTTAAAAATGGTTACCCCTTTAAAATTTCATTATCGACAGAATGCGCCTCTGACTCAAGCAGGTGAGGTGAGCAAACTTAGGCTTTAAACTTTGCAATCTCTTAACAATAAACATAATACTGATTAGAAATGGCTTGACTTTTTCAAGCGAAATTTCAACATTTATGAATTTCGTGTAACAAAGTATACTTTGATTAAAATGTCTACTACATGACAGAGTTGTCCTTTCTGTTATTAGTTGTAGACCCTTTTTGTACAAAACACGTTGAGATATATCTGGAATATTACGCGGAATTAGCTGTATATAATAGTGTAGTACATGTATTTGTTTTGATTATGCGTTTCTTTTTCCTTTCAGTTTAATAATGTCAACACCCATGTTAAATTGCAATAGGGTGTTGTTTTCCCATTTTTGTAATATCTCATATTGCTTGTAATATCTCCACGGAGTGAGACACTGAATGATAGATTTTTTGTAATGTCACCCCAGTATAATTTGCTTTTTTTTCCTACAATTTAAGGGCCGGAATATATTTTCAGGAAAAAATCCGTCCCCCCACCCCCCCGCCCAGAAAAAAATAGTCGGTCCCTTATACGGCAGAAAAAAGCGCGCTTTATATTCGAAAAGTTTACTCAAAGTGTTTTTTATTATGTGAAATACATTGGTCCAATATAAGTTGGTATCAATCTCATCAAACTTAAATCCTAATTACGCTTTGCTACTCTCCGCTTAGTAGTGTAGAGTATCGTAGCGCGATAAAGGGTCTAATTTGAATGAGATTGAATTTAGTATTGTACTCAGTATCTATATTCACTTTTTCAGTGTAAATATAGATATAAAAATCGAACAGGAAAAGATTCAAGGACGACAGTCAAGCACAAACACACAGAGAAACAAAGAACAAATTTAAAGATGAATAAAAGGCCAAATAAGACAAGGGTTGACAATAGGGCTACCGCCTTGGAATGGTCATTAGCAAAAAAGGCCGCTGGGGGTTTAAACCAGGCTCTAGGGTGCACCAAACCTCACACATACTGTCAACCCAATAAAATGGGACACTGTAAATAAAGAAATCCCCGCCATGAACTATCCTCTAACCAACAGGGCAGCATTAATAGGCAATATAAATAAAACACAAAGATGCTCGTGTATATATATATGAAAAAAACACACAGTAACCTAGAAAGTCACAAAGAAGGTACTCAATGACTTGGCAGAAGCCAGAGCAGCAAGAGAATAAACCACTGAGGGCACGACAAGACAAGACTGCAGACATACATCAAACGTCACCGTCCTTTAGGGCTTTAGGTAGACGTCATCATACGGTCCACAGCCTGTCCGGTCATCGCACAATCAAAGAGGAAAGCTTATTTGCGAACTGTAAATGGGTCCACCACCAAGCATGCAGTGCGTTGTAAAATGATAGAGTCATAACCTCTTTTGATAACAAGTTTAACAAAGATAGTATGAAAGTGATCATGACCAAGGATCTTTCGAAGTTTGTAAATCACGTCACCATAGAAGTCAGGTTGTGATAGTCCATGTCGCAGAATAGTTTTTAACTTACTTTTATATTTGGAAAGAAGATCAGGGTTACGATAATACAATTTTGCAAAGGTTTTATGAAGTTTATGGTAACGGTAACCCTGATGGAGTAGCTTTTTAGTTATACAAAGATTACGAATATTAAAGTCCTCAACATAGACCCCATAAGAAGTTGCTCGGGGAACATCCCCATCTAAATGGGGATAATTAACAATATAAAAATTAAAATCATCTCTCTTGTCATATATTTTGCTAATTATGTCACCATTTTCAATGGAGAGAAGAAGCCTTAGTATCGGAAATATTAGCTTTGTTAAGTTTTTTAGGGTATATATTATTTACCATAGTAGAAAAGAAAGGGTTGTCAATGTTAATATGTCATCCAGTTACCGAGAGGTGTCATTAAAGGCCTCAATAACATCTTTCTGGGTATCTGATGAAAGACTCAACATGAAATCTCTTTCCTTTCTTAGCAATATAAAAACTATTCTGCGACACAAGATAAAATAATCTCATTTATTACGTATCAGACGCACTTTGTGTATCGGACAGTCATATCATAAAACTTTTATTCAGAACTGGTAACACTATTATAATCATGAAATTGTTGACCGAATGAAAACGTTTTTTTCCCTTAATTAATCATCTCCTTACAATCGCCTATTTAAACTGTTTATGGGTGATCAAAGCCATTACGTTTCAGCACAAACAGCTACAGACATTAGTTTTTAACCTACTTTTAAATCTAATCAGACTAGATTATCAAATTTTGTAAAACCCCCTCAAATTATGTATCTATTGTGTTGAGTGCTAACACTATTTGGTACTTTAAGGGAACTGTGTTCAACACTTTTAGGGATCTAGGGAACAATGATGCAAATACTTTTAGGGATCTAGGGACCATGGACAAAACACATTTTGGGAATTTTGGCAAATACTTTTGGGGTTCTGGGGGAAAATGGCCACTAAGGGATATGGGGTACAAGAACCCCAATTTCCCACCCCATGTGAGGGCCTCATTATTTTCTAATTTGGCCAGTTTAACACCTGCACAAGTACAGTTGTTGACTAGTTAGGGAGTATCCCACAATGTTTGTTTGCAACTTTGTAATATAGCTGACCTACATGCGGATCAAGTACATGTGTGGAGCATGTATGACCATTCAAACTGACCAGGGCACAACAATTAATCATAAGTGTTGGCTACTGAAATGCACTTACGAAAAAGTCGGACACTCCTCTAATACAAATTGGGCATAGGGTTACCTTGTTCTCTGAACAATGGAAGGTTGTATACAGCCATATCATTGTCTGAGAAGTAGTCTAATTATGTTGTTAGTTTGGAGACCTCGGGTTGAGCATTTCCTCATGAATGATGCACGTGAAAGGTAGTCATCTAATTAACCATATGTTTAGTAACAAAATGGGAGAGACTAATAACTGAAGGCAAGGTGAGGCTGGTACTGTCATGATACGATGGGAGGCTTATTTAAGAACCCTGTATCAGTAGGTTGGAAAGTAAGTTAATTATCTTGTTTACTGCAAAATGCTGAGATTTGTACTCTTAGGCTAGTTAGGACAGTTTTGAACCAGTTTTAATAGTCATGTCCAATATACTTAAGTCCACGTGGCCGTCAAAATCTGGGTCATTATGATGATATATAAATGTGGCGTGAGCCAGCATTTAGTGCAGTTCAGATTGGATTGAGTTCAGAGCTAGATAGACTGAAGGTTTTGCTTGGCGTGTCCCAGTCGGGCGGTAGTCCCCGTCGGGCACATACTCGAACACACGCACGTTTGGAAAGTAGACTGCTTGCACACGGTTTAAGACGATTTATTCGAAGTTATATATTTTACTCTGGTTTCTAATGTGTATATTGTGAAAGTGTAAACGTAGTAGTTAGTAGTTTAATAAAATACCTATTAAAGACAATTACTTGTGTTAGATATTTCCCGTCACTATAGAACAACTTGAATCAGTGCAGTTCCACACTCCATCAGTAATAAAGTTGAAGTGCAAGTCTCGATGAACCGGCCGCATTCATGAACGTTTGGGTGACCGAGACTATTATATTCAATTATGTACCGGTGTTATATTAGGAATAAATTCCCATTAAAATACATGATTAACTCTATGTTTAAATATATATTCTTGTTATGGTTATTCCTGTTTACAACAGTTTGTAATTGCTCATGTACAATTTTAATATTTATACCTTAAGTTCCGATGTAAATTCTTCCTTTGTCCTCCTCCTTTCCTTAGATACCCGTATGGCAATGCGTAACTGAAAGAGACGTAACCATGGATATAAAAGTCGAACAGGAAGTGTAGCATTCCCAGAAAACAGCCGTCCCAAAACACATATTTACGACAGCAATTACCTAATAGATAGAGTATGGTCTCATCGAGTTGATTGATTTAGCCATCAAGGTGTTTAAACCAACCAACGAGATGAGACCATACTCTTTTTTGTTTTGTATCAGGTCCATTTCAGCTGTCTGAATACTCTTACTTCCGATAACTGGTAGTTAGAGTACACCATTTATTCAGACAGGTGTTATTTTCAAACGATTTACACCTGTGCAAATGCAAAGGAAATTTCAGTGACCATGCTACAATGTATATATACAGACGGTCAATGAAAAAGCACCAGTATACTATATTGTTTCACCATCTAAACTACATATATACTCACTATGTTTTTTTACTGTTCAATAGAAAAAAAAGAAAGTATGTCGCATTTATTTACTTATAAGCCAATAGTTTTTTTTTTGCCAAAGTTACTTCCCTTGACAAAAATACCTCCATTATAATTTTAACCGCAGCAGACGTGAACTGTTGTCTGCCGTGCATGATAAAACAACAACAATAAAAAACATGTTTAGTAACTCAGAATTTTAGTTGTATAATGGCCTTTATCGAAAAGTGATAAAGAAGCTCGCATTGATTATTTTTCTTCTAAAAAATAAAATACAACTGAAATTCTAAGTTCCTAACCATGTAATTCTTATATAGTGCAAAGATCAAGTTCCAACTTTATACACATCAAACTAGCAAAAGTTTGTAAGGCTCTTTAGTAACGAAGATAAAGATGCTTTAAATAACTTTTCACGAGTTTTATATAATGCTTATACACTTAGATCGAGCTTGAATATATCTACAGTAATGGGTAACGTTTATTTGTAGATCTATAGTAATGGGTAACGTTTATTTGTAGATTTACAGTAATGGGTAACGTTTATTTGAAGATCTACAGTAATGGGTAACGTTTATTTGTAGATTTACAGTAATGGGTAACGTTTATTTGTAAATCTACAGTAATGGGTAACGTTTATTTGTAAATCTACAGTAATGGGTAACGTTTATTTGTAAATCTACAGTAGTGGGTAACGTTTATTTGTAAATCTACAGTAATAGGTAACGTTTATTTGTAGATTTACAGTAATAGGTAACGTTTATTTGTAGATTTACAGTAATAGGTAACGTTTATTTGTAGATTTACAGTAATAGGTAACGGTTATTTGTAGATCTACAGTAATAGGTAACGTTTAATAATTTTATTTGTAGATCTACGTAATAGGTAACGTTTATTTGTAGATTTACAGTAATAGGTAACGGTTATTAGTAGATCTACAGTAATAGGTAACGTTTATTTGTAGATTTACAGTAATAGGTAACGTTTATTTGTAGATTTATAGTAATCGGTAACGTTTATTTGTAGATCTATAGTAATGGGTAACGTTTATTTGAAGATCTACAGTAATGGGTAACGTTTATTTGTAGATTTACAGTAATGGGTAACGTTTATTTGTAGATCTACAGTAATGGGTAACGTTTATTTGTAGATCTACAGTAATAGGTAACGTTTATTTGTAAATCTACAGTAATAGGTATCGTTTATTTGTAGATCTACAGTAATGGGTAACGTTTATTTGTAGATCTACAGTAATTTGTAAATATACAGTAATGGGTAACGTTTATTTGTAAATCTACAGTAATGGATAACGTTTATTTGTAAATCTACAGTAGTGGGTAACGTTTATTTGTAAATCTACAGTAATGGGTAACGTTTATTTGTAGATTTACAGTAATAGGTAACGTTTATTTGTAGATTTACAGTAATATGTAACGGTTATTTGTAGATCTACAGTAATAGGTAACGTTTATTTGTAGATCTACGTAGTAGGTAACGTTTATTTGTAGATTTACAGTAATAGGTAACGTTTATTTGTAGATTTACAGTAATAGGTAACGGTTATTAGTAGATCTACAGTAATAGGTAACGTTTATTTGTAGATTTACAGTAATAGGTAACGGTTATTTGTAGATCTACAGTAATAGGTAACGTTTATTTGTATACAGTAAATAAAAAGGATAGTATAAGGCTATTCGGAGAATTGAAGATAAACGCTTAAAGAATTTAAAGATTATTTTAATAACATCTGTCTTTAACATGCGTGTTTGATCTTTACGATATTTAGTACCGATAGAAAGACCATTCTTGTTAATGTTTATCTTCTTCAAGTTATTCTTTGTCATTATATGTTTTTTATTTAATTGTTTGAAGTAAATCACACTGATTTGTAGTAAGGGCGATTTTGTTTTCTCACGCCACAAAGCACTAAACGAACCGAGGGGCCTAGTTAGACCTTTTTTGATGTGCAGGCCGGATATTTCTAGTGGGGTCCGGGCATGTTTCCCGGATTTTGAAATTTTGAAAATGTAGGACGTCTCTGGTGCGTTTTTGCGTATATTTAGATATAAATTTAAGCAAAATCACGCTTCAGAATTCAACAAATTCGTACACTATTATTTCATTGTTATATTTTTCAACCATGCATGTGAAAATTATGTGCAGGCCCGGGCATTTTGGCCTTATAGGTAGCTACGCTACTGGAACCTAGTGTGAACGCTAGTTACTGAAGCTTGTTTTGATTTTCTTTAATTCTGTTATCATACATCAGAGCTTCATTTCGCATTCATATTGTTTTAGACATTATCGCTAGTTTAAGTTCAAACTTTCGAATTGCAACAAATAAAAAATTAAACAACTTTGCAACAAGGTTAAACTCAACATCAATAAATACTGATAAAGGTGACCTTTGAGAGCAACAAACACAATCAAGAGAATAAAGCAGCAGACTCGGTTTTATTGAGTCTGTTCATGAGAAGTAATGAAAGAAGCAACACTTCTCACGCCCCCTAGCACCGGCTTAAGCGGTATTCTACTTCAAAGCCACATATATTGGGCTCGTCGGTCCCAAATGACCAGTAAAAAATAACACTACTGATTCGTAGCACGGGGAGACTTTTTACAGCCGCCACCTGCACTAAACGAACGCTAGTGTGAATGTTAATAAATACTGATAAAGGTGATCCTTTGAGAGCAACAAACACAATCAAGAGAATAAAGCAGTAGACTCGGTTTTATTGAGTCTGTTCATGAGAAGTAACGAAAGAAGCAACACTTCTCACGCCCCCTAGCACCGGCTTAAGCGGTATTCTACTTCAAAGCCACATATATTGGGCTCGTTGGTCCCAAAGGACCAGTAAAAAATAACACTACTGATTCGTAGCACGGGGAGACTTTTTACAGCCGCCACACTGCACTAAACGAACGCTAGTGTGAATGTTAATAAATACTGATAAAGGTGATCCTTTGAGAGCAACAGACACAATCAAGAGAATAAAGCAGTAGACTCGGTTTTATTGAGTCTGTTCATGAGAAGTAATGAAAGAAGCAACACTTCTCACGCCCCCTAGCACCGGCTTAAGCGGTATTCTACTTCAAAGCCACATATATTGGGCTCGTTGGTCCCAAAGGACCAGTAAAAAATAACACTACTGATTCGTAGTATTGTATTGATGTTTTCTGTTCTCTTTATTCAACAAGCATTTAACAACACCGATAACCAATTGATTTTGCTATGTTTAGACTACAGGGGAATAGGGAGTTTTGGTCAAGAACATACAGTTTAGTTTCCATTGCTTATAGTTACTTACTCATCATATATGTAACATTTCATATACACCCTGAGGGTACTTAGAACAGTTTGAAGGGTGTTCCACGGAACACTTATGTCGCCTGCCGTGTGCTAATTTCAGCTCTAACTAAAGTTTTATGAAAAGGGGCAGAACTCTGCCAAAATGAAAGTCAAAGTTATTGGACAGGTTTAACGACATTTCTTGAGCGAAGATGAAGATGTGTTTGAAGTTTTATGAACATAGGCCAAAAACTTTTCAAGTTATGGCCAAAGTTAGGTTGCAGGTTAGAGTGTGACGGACGACGGACGACGATGGACGTCCCTTAGTGCCTGCCATGCTACACAGGCGACACAGTTAATACTATATTACGTTTCTTTTCTGTTATATTATTGAGAGTAATTCGTTGCCCTTGAACTTTCTACATTAGACTCTGGTACATTTCTTATTTGGTGGGGGAATTGTCATTATATCTAAAAACGGATTTCAATAATCGTTTGTAACAAAATAGAACTTCGTTTTATTTAGCTTCGTGTGATATATATATGATTATTTACTACACACCTGTTTGTTGGTTAAGGCGTGGAAGATGAATATAGCAACACCCTGAAATAAATGTAAAATACATCATTTAAAACGTCATAGGATTATACTAGGATATAAATAAAAGACGATCATATTATAACAGTACTGCAGGGATCGCTGTAGCCCGAAAACATCTGGGCCCTGTTTTATGAAACAACCTACAGTAGTTTTGATCTTAAGTCAAAATAAAATAACTACAGCCATCTTCCTTAAAAGTATTTGAAGCAAGCAATGAAGGGGGGAAATACTGCATGAACAACATATGTATTAGACAGTTTACAGAAAATCGTTTTATCTTTTAACGTAACGTATAGCAATACAATTAATAATTTGATTTACAATCAAAATTATCGTAAGACGGTTCATAAAATGGGGCCCTGGAGAGAAAATCTCACTTGCTAATTTGCTTATTTACTGCAAATTGGTGAAAAATAGTGAGAATTTTTTTTGCTCATTTAACATATTTGGATGGAATATTTAAAAGATCAATGAGAGAATCTCCCTAAATCGATTTATATATCCAGTATCATTTTTACTTTTACCCTGGTGACATTTAAATAAATCAAATTTTAAGTATTCACTATTTCGTGTTACTATACTATAAGTTTTAATATATTATTGGTGCAATAATATCAAAAATTAATAATATGCAAAAACAAATGGCTTAACACAATTCTTATAATTAACATTAATGATCGAACAAATGCAATTTATGTAGAAAAACTAACGGAACAGCGCTAGTTTTTAAAAATGTGTTTTTTTAAAACAAAACATTACCTGCAGACTGTTCAGAGCAACAAAGACAGGTTGGAATATGTTGGAAGTGTCCCTGTTGACAGAGAAAACCCCGAACACCCAGGTACAGCCCAAAATAGGGAGCAGCACTGCCACCATCCTAGCTGAGGCTCTAGATTTAAAATGATTGCACAAAAAGATATATTGCTATATGCATATCAAATAATATGTATCACATGTTTTGATAAAAATGCTTAAAGAGAAATGTGTGTGTCCATTAATGTTTATATATTCTGACGGTCAATAAAAACGCAACGTTATCTCCATGTGTTTATGCGGTTGGATTATTCGCAACCCATTTAAAATAAAACTGCCGAACCAATATTTTCTATTATTTAGTATTGAATCTTGATACCTTACTTGTTTATTGGTAGGGTTTTCTGACAAGCAGTTACGCAGTTATTTACCTTGTCATTTAACAAACTGTTCCGCTAATTTATTTAGTAGTCACGGAATAAATTCCAATTGTTTTACTGGCCTTTTGATTGTTTATGCGTGTAGTAAATGTTAAATGCCGACTCGTTATGTTTTGTCCAACATGTCCAAAATGCCTCAAATTCTAACTTTTAAAAGGATTTGTTTGGTGGTGCGTTTTCTTAGACTGTGAGTATATATATATTATACTCACAGTATATATACTTAAAGTCACCAGGATACTGGGTCTCTCAATGTGAACACATTTATTGGGTCCACCATGAAATAGTGTGAATATACGTTTTTGGTATTTTTTTATGAATTAAGTACACCTATAGTATAGTCGTAACTTAACGGGTAATTTAACTGTTAACGCCTTTTATTCTCAAACCATAATACTGGGTCTGACCCAACAGTTTTGTTGGTTCTTGTTACAGTATATATATACACACTTAGCAAATTATCAAGGGGGGATAACCCCTACTCAGGGGCCCAATAAACGTGTACAATAAGTTATGCGCGAGAGGCTTAATTAGGTAAATGTAGTTCTGTTAAACATGCATGTATTATTGGGTCGTTGAATTGTTGGGTCAAGACCCAATATACAGATTGAGGACCCAATAGCAAGGTAAGGACCCAATATATCGAGTGTAAAAATCATTTTTGACCCAATAAACTGGTGTCTTTAAAACTCTATATATATATATATATATAATATATATATATATTGTGCACTTTTTAAAACACGAGCATGAATCCAAGTATAGGATAGAGGCTATGAAGAAAAATCCTCACCATTACGAAACCGAAAGGGAGGGGGCGCAGCGACCGACTTGGTTTCGTAATGGTGAAGATTTCTCTTCATATACTCTATCCGGCTTAGTGTTTAACATAGGTTTTATCGATAGTCTCTATATAGGTCACGCTCTTCACGGCAAAGACTGCGTGTAGTAAAATCTTCATGAATAAATGGTGTAAGTATTTGAGAATCTGAGCCAACTGATTGGTTGAAAAAGTAGGGAAAACACTATTATTATAGTTCAGCCAAATCTTACATCCAATGAGCGTCGAGAGATTATTTCATATCGGAACAAAATTTGTGATCACAGTATTAAGTGATTTCAGTAATAATGGCTCAATTTATTATGGAGAATCTAATCTCCGCCTGACTACTTGTGTAGAGTGGAAAGACAGCGAAACTCATAGAAAATCAACTATGACAGCTGTCAATTACACAGACAGTGGACGGATGTAACTACTTGTCACGTGCAGGTAAAAGGAAGCTGACGGAGAGCGGACGGGTTGGACTCTAATTCGGTTAAAGATAACTATTATGAAAAGTATGCCTTTTATTGAATTGTATCTTATTCATCATAAAACTAGTTGGCACATACCTTTGAAGTTGACAAACTAAACATACGCTATGAGACTTGGTTACTGTGAACAAAATATAGCGGTACTTTTATTTATTAACTGTTCATTTAACAATGAAGAAATTACATCTTTAATTTAACACAAGTGGTAGAAAACTAGACGAAATAATAGGGAGATTAACTACTGCCAGACATTGACCGGAACAAATTACAGAAATGACCTCCTGTAAGATTGTCATGTGTCCGTGTGGAAAAGTATGAAAATAAGAGGGCCAAGATGCCCCTGAATCGATCACCTGAGGATCTTTGCAATGATGAAAAAATGGTACTCTCGCAAATGCTGATTGAATATGTTATTAAGTCTTTCCTTATGTAAGTCTATGTAAAAGCATACAAAACCTCTACATACAAACTTTGGACCCAGGGGTTACAGCCATCTTTGATCCCAGGGACTTCAAATGAGCAAACTTGATAGACCAGGGATTAGCGATCATTAATAATAATAAAGAACAAGAGAACAAGAGGGGACTGTTCATGTTCTACAAGCTAAAATGGCTTATATCAAGGGGTTTCATCATTAAATTCCTTTCAATACCGTTTTACAAGTGCAAAACACAACAACACTATTAACCGCAATTTAAACCCACAACACTCCATGCTAACAATTTAAAAGACTATGTAAAACATGCAAAATCTGTATATACAAACTTTTGAAAAATTCACAAAAGAAAAAACGCATCCAAACAGGAAACAATAATAAAAATGAAGAATTAATAAAGAAAAGAAAAAAGTTTACCTCCAGTGGGATTTGAACCCACGGCCCTAGCTTCCCAGTGTACAAGAAGTAATTCAAAGATTTTTCTATGGTAACAAATTTGAAAATATTCACCTAAGGGTCATCCATGTGAAGTCTGGTCAAAACTGACAAAGCTGTTTATGAGAAGAAGATTTTTTAAAACAATTCCTTATGTAAGTCTATGTAAAACATGTGACCCCTGGTGCGGGGCAAAATGTGATCACAGGAGGGTCACCATTTGAACAAACTTGGTAAAGGGCCATAAACTTATAGTAAAATGCAAAATATTAAACCTCCGGCTCTTGTAGTTTCAGAGTAGAAGATTTTTTTAAAATGTTTTTCCTATATAAGTCTATGTAAAACTGTGACCCCCGGGGCGGGGCCAAATTTGATCCAAGGGTCACCATTTGAACAAACTCAGTAGAGGATCATAAGCTGATGCTACATATAATACATGAGAGCTCTGTGCCTTGTGGTTTCAGAGAAGTTTTTTAAAGTTTTTTCCTATACAAGTCTATGAAAGACATGCAAAATCTCAATATACAAACCTTGGACCAACTGGGCACGGCCATGTTTGACCCGGAGATTTCATTTGAACAAAATTGATAGTCTAAGCGTTGGTGATCATTTTAAAAGAAAAACTCTCGAAATATGTCCAGCTATTCTTGAGAAGGAGATTTTTTAAGGTTTCGACCATATATGGTAATGACGGTCATCTTGGATGTCGCGCTGGCCTAGTTTTAACAAATCTAAAAAGCATTCATCTAAGGATCATCCTGTAGAAGCAAAAGTTAACGACGGACTGACGGAGTGATCCCAATAGATGACCTTGAGCCTTCGGCTCAGGTGATCTAAAAAAAGAAGAAGCATTTGATGCGCTACATCATTCGATGTGCATTTTATGAACTGAACATAACATACACCAGGGTGTTTGCTATATAAGATGACCCTATTTCTTACAGTATGTACAGCAGGTGCGTGACCTTTACGTTATAGCATAATGATTATTTGAGGTAGACTAGGACTGTGTCCGCATAGGCCCTCCTGTCCGCACGCGCCTTTGTAACCGCAGTAGAAATTTACACACGTTTTGTTGTGGAATTATACAAGATACAAGATTCAAAAGTTTTATTTTACGTCTGCATGATAAAGAACGGACAACAAAGCTCTTTGAACCGGCCAAAGGTATCTGTTAATCAGCTCAGATTTGGACATTTTCACAGTTATTACACAGGGTAGGATCTATCACATTAGTTAGATAATCATGGGTTTCCGGGTTACAAGATACGCTCATGTTTTTACTGCGTGGATATCCTAATTATTTCGTAAATTAATGTAAATTTATAAATTTAAGTGATATTTTATGCTTGATAAATATTTCAAGATTAACGTGTATCCCTTTAACCAACTAAATACTTACAAACATGTATAATCAACTGCATATACATGTAATTAACTTACTTTGCCTTCTCTTTTTCAGATTTGTCTCTCAATGCAGCAGTGCCATGCAGTTTCCTCAACACAAAACAGATTATCACAGTATTTACCTAAATGTTAACAGAAAACAAGCTTTACTTTGATTGAAATGATAAGCTTTGCGTTTGAAACAACCGGGATTTGATTTTCTTTTAAATTTTAAACTAGATGTCCGCAACAGCAGGATTTTTGGTTTTAACTAATTATAGATTAAAATGATTTGACAAAATAATAGACTAACCAAAAATATAAAATAGATTGTAAAATTAAGCCATTTTTCCTACCTATGTACCTATTACTTTCAGCAGTTATTGGAAACACATTATACAGGGGCGTAGCTAGACCTATTTTGATGTGCAGGCCCGATTATGTCTAGTGGGGTCCGGGCATGCTTCCCCGGAAAATTTTGAAAACGTAGGACACTGTCTTGTTTATTTGGGATGACAATAAGGTAAGAGTAAGGTTTGGTGCACGCTAGAACCTGGTTCATTCATGTTAGCACTAATCGTTCCAAGGCGGTACCCCTGTTGTCAACCTCTTTAAGTTTGTGGTGGCGCACACGTCGTTTCTATATCGATGGCTTGGTGGAAAACTATTGTAACTACATATAAATAAAAAACTTCCACCAAGTCCTGATATGACAATTATTTTATGCTTAACAGGGAAATAGTGGATTTTAGCAATGAAATAAAAGTGGTATTTCATACGTGTGAAATATAGTTTTATTTTTTCACTGCCCAACGTTTTTTTCGTTTTTTTCAATATCAAAAACATTTTTTTATTTGTTTAGAAAATAACTGTTTAATATATATCATTCGACTGTAAATGGTCTAACTAAGAAAATGAGCTATAGATTTTAAAACTGGTCAAGTATTTCAGAATTGTTGTCATTTGCAGTGAAAAATATTTTTTTCCGAAAGTTGTAAAGTTATATCATTGGATTGGAAATAACTTAACTAAGCAAATGATTCATAGATTATTGAAATCGGTTGAGTAGTTTAGAAGTTATGGGGAATTAACAACAGCAATTTTATCATACTAAGCCAATGATGTCGTCAACTTTTTATTTATTTTTCTGCTGCAGTACACATTGATTATAAAGCATAAAATAAAAAGAAAATGTGTTGTGTGTCGTGAATAACAGATTTTATTCCATCTCGAAGTGATCAAACTTCAATATTTTCACTCATGCTTCGCTGAAATAAAATCTGTTTTATTCAATCTCGAAGTGATCAAACTTCAATATTTTCACTCATGCTTCGCTGAAATAAAATCTGTTATTCACTCCAAAACAACAAATATCCTCTATTTATTCTTGTATTTGTTGTTTGTTTTAAACGTGTTTTTGGTTGACTGCGTTCTGCGAATGCTTCATTATCCTGTTCAACATTTGCATCTACTTTCTGTTATATTGTGAAGTTCTGATGATTCATATGCTTACCAATATGACAAAGCTCGCAGGTCCAACGAATGCCCAGAGCAGACCACTCTCAACTGACAACCAGCAGCTATATATATAAACGTTTGCGACAACAACTTTATTACGGCAATGTTAACGTTTCAGTATTTCGTTACACATACTTTTATCATTTTAAATTTGATTTAGTCATACCTAGCTTCCAACACAAAATGCTTCTCGTGCACAGACTCAGCTAAACCGAGAACTCCATTCGTCATCAAATTTATTTATTCCTATGTAATTCAAAACATCCGCAACATGATGAAACATGATTTTGTATGACTTCAATATTTAAAATAATAGCGAACTCATCAAGATGTGTCGAAATTGCAAATTTGCAAAACTGGTCTTCTACGTGTTCAATGTAAACCATTATTATAGGTAAACTACTGCAGGCCAATTAACAAAGCAATCATAGGAGTAGCCAGCGCATACAGATGAACTTGATGATCTTGAGGTAGTGCTTTGTTAAAATAAAACAAAATAGTCGACCGTCATATATAACCTGACATGTGTTGAAAATGACGAAAACATCATACAAACAAATAAACAAACAAACCTTGTTAAATCTAACCTGATGTTAAAGTATTATGCCTGTTGTCATGAACAATAAGTATTTTACTGTGTTTTCAGGACTGTTTCTTTGGATAGTATGAGCACAGAGTGTAGGTATAGATGCGGTTTTAACATTTGTTTATTTAAAAATACGTATTGTGTAAATGAATGACGCGAAATGTTGAAAAACTGAATCGGTATTTTATTCCAGATATAGGACCGTTTGCGAGCCAAATGTGTGTAATTCACAGAATTAAAGTGTATTTAAGCGAACGAATGTTGTGGAACTTGGGCCTGATCTCCAAAATAACTTATTTTGCATTGTGGTCAATGGGCTGAATTTCACCGGTCCAACACCAAACACACAAAGAAAACTCCGATAATTCCTAGTGATATTGATTGTACACACATAATCCGGTTGTGTTCCCTAGTGGTAATGGTTTTAGCACACATAGTCTGACAAGTGGGTATGTATATTATTGGAACTTATATACTATGTAGTTTTCAAAGAAACGATGTTTGTTTTTTGTTATGCTAGCATTCTTTCCACGTCTTGCACGTTTTCAGTTTAGGCTTTTTCGAATGATGGAGCGATCTCAAAGTTCAAGCAAAGGCAACGGTTGCTGTATACATTTATCCTACAGATTGGACAAGTTAATACTTTAGTTATTTTCTTTAATGTTGATAGTTTCATATTCCTTGAAATGTAGTTAACATTTGATATAAGAGGATTTGTACTCACAATTTGTCGTTTCCATATCCTTCTAACTGTGTCACTCCCAAAGAGATCCCTACAATCACCGCAGGTACAACTGCACAGAAAACATCATAATTACACAATTTATTTTAAAGTGTACGTACATATGAAAAAAATGCAATTTCCGAAACTCTAACATGAGTGACACTAATCCATGCACACATTTTAAATAATATAGTATAACATTGTGTTTTTAGTTCTTGATAGCGTTTTTGTGACGCATTTCTTAGTCATAATTAACCATTTCATTAACTATGACGTATATATACCTGTATGTTAAAAGTAATGGTCCCCCCAGATAAAGTACTTCGAGTTAACCTAACACTTGCCTAATGTCATTCATACACACTATTAACTAATTGAACAAATATCACATTCACTTACCGAACACCATGCATAGAAACTGATTAATGTAAGTTTTTTTATGAAGCGGAAAGGCAACAGCAATGAACACGACCAATCCCTCTGCCAGCATGATGAAGAACACAGCCAGGTAGATGTAATGCAACAGGGCAGCTATAGATGTACAAAGAGCCTGAAAGTCATACATTAATTGGTGAATGGCGTGCACATGTACACAGAGTCTGTGGATCAATCTGTACCTACATGGAATGCAATAGCAATATGTTCGTTGCGCCTAAAATTCACACACTGCACAGGATATGGATCAAACCAGCTTAAGATACCTGTTTTAAGAGACCACCGTATGAGTTCTCAATTGTATTGTTTTAAATTAAAATGCACCTGATTTAAGAGACCACCTGCTTTAAGAGACCAGTTTTGCTGTAACATTTAGTAGTCTTTATTCAGGTTTGACTGTATGTACTTAGTCTGAAAATTATACGTAACATAGTATATTGATTAAAACTCGGCAACAATATATGTACATGGTGCCTGACTATCTCATATTTTATGTTTAGTGTACCCTTACCGATTCATTCCCTTATTACACTGGCTTCTACCAAACCATTAAGTATATTATTGGTGACTTTCTATGTATTTTTATGTTCATACAAACATGATCATGTCTGCGTTATACGTATACTAAACTCGGGAATTTTTGCAATATATTGTAGGTATAATATGCTGTTATTAATCAAATGGTACATTAGACATTTCCTTTCGAAAAAAAGAGACTAAAACAACAAATAACACACCAGTATTTACCCCTTCAAAGTTCTGTTACTGACTACGCGTTTGGCTTAAGCAGGTGATCAAACTCAGGATATACCATTTTGCAATCTCTTTACATTAAACACAGTAATGAAATGTCTGAAACTTTCAAAACGGAACTTCAACATTTATGAATTTCGTGTTAAAACATGTACTGTGATTAAAAAGTATACAACAGCACAGTTGTCCTTTCTCGAACTAGCTGCAACCCTCTTTTTCAAAACTTCTTGGGATTTCTTTGGAATATTAATTGAAATTAAGTGTGTATTGTATAAATTATATAGCGAAAATTCCCGAGTTGCGTTTCTTTCTTTCCTTTAGTATATATCTGCCAGTTGGTTTGGGCATAGTCTTTCCAGGATTCCTGTTTCAAGAAATATAAAAAGATCGGACAGGGAAAGTAGTATTCAAGGAGGACAGTCAACCACAAAACACAGAAACAAACACGCAAACAGACAAGCAGGACGGCAAAAGTAATAATAAATGCAAATGACATCACAAACACAAAAGGGTTGACAATAGGGCTACCGCCTTGAAACGGTCAGTGGCAAAGTAGGCCACTGGGGGTTTAAATCGATTCTAGGGTGCACCAAACCTCACACTTACCCTACTGTCATCCCATTAAAACAGTCAGTGTAAATAAAGAAATCCCCGCCATGATCTAATCTCTAACCAACAAGGCAGCATCAATAGGCAATATAAGTAAAACACAAATATGCTCGTGTAAATATAATACAAAACAAACAATAGCCTAGAAAGCCACAATGAAGGTACTCAATGACTTGGCAGAAGCCAGAGTAACACGAGAATAAACATTAAGGGCACGACAAGAAAGATCATAGACAAACATCAAACGCCACCGTCCCAATGGGCTTTATGTAGGCGTCATCATAGGGTCCACAGCCTGTCCGGTCATCGTACAATTAAAGAGGAAAGCATAGTGGCGAACTGTAAAAGGGTCCACCACCAAGCATGCAGTACGTCGCAAAATGATAGGGTTATAACCTCTTTTGATAAACTTTTTAACAATTTTAACAAAGATAGTATGAAAGTGATCATGACCAAGAATCTTACGAAGTTTATAAATCACATCACCATAGAAGTCAGGTTGTGATAGTCCTTGTCGCAGAAGAGTCCTTAAATTACTTTTATATTTAGAAAGAAGATCAGGGTTACGATAATAAAATTTTGCAAAGGTTTTACGAAGTTTATGGTAACGGTAACCCTGATTGAGTAGCTTTTTAGTTATACAACGATTACGAATATTAAAGTCTTCAACTCGAGTATAACACTTCCGTTTATTAAGATGACATATAGAGTAAGGGTGATGTTTGGTCTAGATCTATTTTATGTTTGTGAGGTCTCCAACGTTACTTTCAAATACATATATTCCATATATTTTAAAGTACGTGTAGCACTTCCTGTTTGACATTGGAATCTACTTTCAGCTGTTTTTGTCTTTAAATTGTATCGTCTCTGTTTTCCTCTATTTTGTCCTAACAATGTAGGAACGAAAGTATATACGATGGTAAGACGTCTATTAACCTCGCAATTTCTCCCATTTCCAGCCAAATTAGGTAAGATCTGTCACAATCTGTCTAACAGTACAGTTTTATTTTACTTTATAATTATATATACTATTTAACAGCAAAAACATGTTTTATGATGGAATCTAGATTTCTCATTCCAATTCAGTTTTACTCACGTTAGGAGTCAATCATCCAAAGAAAAAGAAAATTTGATAAAATTATCCACCATGAGTCAGTAAAGAGATCTCAGTACAGGAGTTAGAAGAGGCTCCACCATGTATACTCAGGCTGCATTTTAAGAATTTCATTAAGTTATTCTGAGTACATTTACCTTGGGCGACGTTTGCGTTACTCCTGCGATGAATACAACATATCCAAGAAGTAACAACACACACAATATCACGGTCAGCAAGTTTGTATCACTCTTCATGAATCTGTAATGAGACGGACGAATACAGATCATTATCATTGTTCATGAATCTGTAATGAGACGGGCGAATAAAGATCATTATCATTGTCCATGAATCTGCAATGAGACGGGCGAATACAGATCACTTACGAAACTATTTAAATGAAACTTATTTGTTATTCAAAATTCCTTTTCAGAACGGGTACACGTGCCATTGGAACGGCATTTATGCTAAATAAACAATCAACTTTCGTGTGGCGTTGTATTATGTTTGTTAAAAGGAGAAAAAATGGTCATACAGAAACCAAAGCACCCAAACTCAATGACAGTAAGTCCGCAGTGTACCACAAACTCAATGACAGTAAGTCCGCAGTGTACCACAAACTCAATGACAGTAAGTCCGCAAACTCAATGACAGTAAGTTCGCAGTGTACCACAAACTCAATGACAGTAAGTCCGCAGTGTACCACAAACTCAATGACAGTAAGTCCGCAGTGTACCACAAACGAAATGACAGTAAGTCTGCAGTGTACCACACACTCAATGACAGTAAGTCCGCAGTGTACCACAAACTCAATGACAGTAAGTCCGCAGTGTACCACAAACTCAATGACAGTAAGTCCGCAGTGTACCACATACTAATTCAAATGAGCAAGTTTATTAAACAGATAGTAACTGTCAGCAGGAACGGGCAGTAGGCAATACGGCTCAAAACACGTTTTAATGCAATGTTCATAAGTTAAATGTGTTTGTTTTGCGGTCAAGCGATTTCGTGCCCAGGATAGTAAAGACGCTGAGTCAAAATATTCTCGCCTCTCACCGCTGCGGGTTCGAGACACCGAGAAAGTGTCGATTCTTACGGATTGCGGGAGGTATACAGTAGTGGTTCTACCCAGGAAAAATGGGACGGTCTGCCTCTACCACAAAAAAAACATCAAAATTAAACCTTATACATATACTTATAACATGTTACACTATTTCTGGAAAGAACATTCCGAGAACTGTGCTGAAGAACCATGGTTTGGTGCGTATGATTTCGTTATTTTAAGATGCATAGCATTTAAAAAAGAATCATAATGAATAAGAGGAAATCAGTGGATTTTAAAACAATGCATAAACGTTACAGAATGTAGTAAAATGATTAAAACTGCTTACTTCCAGAACATTGCGTTTAGTACAAGCGTGATAACAAGAAACAGCATCGACACACCACAACCTATATACGACAGCAGGATCAATATCTTCTCGGTTTCTGGAGGCTAAAATGAAACAAATAATAAACCAGATTTTACATAAAACACAACAACACAAAAACATTTGAATGAAGATATATGCTGGTTCATGCGCACTGCACCTTCACTCATTTCTGTCTACCATTTGTGTGAAGTTCTATACCAGTCCCATTAGTAGTTTTTAAGTTATGCTCTGGACAAGAATTACAAGTATAACATTACAAAGGGCAACTAGAACGAATTCTACGGCGCGGCCGTCGTAAAATACCCACGTTTTATTCACACAGGTCACTTTCCCTCCGCCCACCCCCACCCTACACCCACCCACACTCAGCCCGGCAGTATATACAATGTAATCCCTTCATCATAATGTTCATTTGAGAAATATTTTTTAAAGAAATGGACCCCTTGTTACCCTCCACCCACCATCCACCTCCTCCAACCCGAACCCCAGGGAAGACGTCCGAGTTTTAAATAATAAATCATTTGACATGCTGTGTATCTCTTTATTAGATGACTATTATATCAATTAATGTGCAAAAGTATGAAAGAATGACACCGTAATTGCATTATTAGTGTATTTGATGCCCCTTCCTCCATGCCCAACTATAACATAGGAGGAAACAAATGTATACAGTGTAATACCATCATCATGTTTCATTTGAGACAAAATTATAATTTTTAAAAAGAATAATCAAAATACACCCCCCCCCCCCCCCCCAACACACACACAACCCCTCCCCCCACTGGGCCCCCGGGCACCCGGTTCTAGTTCGATATAATACAAATAATAAAATCATTTAATATGTTAATTATCTTTTATAGAAGTTTACATACAGCAAGTTATGTGCAAGAATATGGAAACATGACAGTGAAATAGATTTAGTGTATTTGACCTTTTGACCCCCATGAGGGACCCTGAGTGCAGAGCCATCATCATAATATTTCATCTGAGACATAATTACAAAAAATTATATGAAAAAAACAACAACAACCCCAAATCCCGCCCGCCCCACCCACCCTGGGCCCCAGGGCAGACGTTCGAGTTTGCGAAATATAAAAATCGTTTGATATGTTGTTTATCTTTTATAGACGATTACATATACCAAGTTATGTGCAAAAATATGAAAATTGAATTTTTAGTTTATTTGACCCTTTGACCCCCACTGAGGGCCCCTGGTCTCAGAGCCAAAAATAATAGTGCTCTTGCACGCCGTCATCATATGTTGATGTCATACCCTAAGTTTGGTTGAATTCCGGTAATTACCATAGGCCGCTGGATATAAGGTATGAAATAAAGATACAAATATTGCTATATCCACCGCCATATGCTTGCCATCTTCGTGATGGTTAAAATTTTGTACTGTTGATTTTATCAATATTGAGTTCTGCTCAACCCGAGGCTAGAGGGCGTGAGCGGTAGCTGGTATATTTCACTACCGCTCATGAACAGTCTCACTCAAACCGTGACTGCAATATTTCGTATGTGTCGTGCTCGGCCGTTTCCAAAGGTCCATCATCATACTCTTTTTTAGGAGGAGATGCGGTAACGGATAGACGGATAGATGGACAAACGGAGGCGATTTTAATATACCCTGTTTTTTTTCTTCAAAAACGTGGGTAATATAACTCTAATTTGAATGAATATAGAGTTTCTATTTTCCTGTATATTTGTGTGATGTTTCATTCTAGTCCCATTAACTGTTTTAAACTCACGAAAATACGATAAAGAATCCGGGCGGAAGGATCTCGATATTAAAATAATCGTAACATGGTCACTTTGATCGATACAAACTTAAATACACCTTCCACACCCTTTGTAGAAGAACACATTTTACACTATGTCTGTATAAACAGAAACAAAATACATTACTTTCAAACCAGTTACCCTCCGCAATAGTAACTGTACATAACAATACCCGTATATTGTATTATATATTTATCATTTATCAATGAAAAGCTCAAAAATGAATATACTTACTGGATGTGCAGGGCTAATGAGAAGAGCAAAGTTTGTTAAATGATTGCACTCGCATAAAGTTAGTGTTTGGTTTGAGAAGGTTTTCACGCAGCCATCAGTAGACCATGCGCCAGTACCATTTCTGAAAAGGAACTATGTATGTTATACTCGAAGAAGAAAACTAACACGTTTCTAACATTTTTAGTGGTATTCATCGGTCATAATTTCTCAGTGTGTTTTCTTTGGTCATATTTTCTCAGTGTGTGTTCATCCATATAATTTTTCAGTGTCTGTTCATCAGTCAAAATTTCTAAGTGTGAGTTCATCGCTCATAATGTCTCATTCTCTGTTCATCAGTCAGACTTTCTTAGTCTGTGTTCATGGGTTATAATTGCAGATTTATTTAACAAAGATTCAACACAAACTGGTGACCTGTATATGCATCTACTTATTTGAAATACATGTATGTGTGCTATCATAAACGGTCAGGCATGTTTGATTATTCTCTTAGGATTGTCCATCTTAACATGTTTACTGTAGTCTTATGTCGCTGTGGATGTAACACAAGACGATGGCAAGTAATACATATACTTGAAACAAATCTTCTACTTGTTACATTCCCAGGTTTTGACACGAAATGATCTTCATATGTTTAGGTAAGGTTTACTGTAAGAAAAATAACATTTATCACTATAATTATACTCGTAACCCTGGGGCAGTATACTTACAATGCTTTGCTGTTCCAGTATGCAAGGGCGGTATACTTACAATGCTTTGCTGTCCCAGAATGCAAGGGCGGTATACGTACAATGCTTTGCTGATCCCGAATGCAAGGGCGGTATACGTACAATGCTTTGCTGTTCCAGTATGGAAGGGCTGTATACTTACAATGCTTTGCTGTCCCAGAATACAAGGACGGTATACGTACAATGTTTAGCTGTTCCAGTATGCAAGTGTTGTATACTTACAATGCTTTGCTGTTCCAGCAGTATGCAAGAGCTGTATTATTAAAATACTTTGCTGTTGCAGTATGCAAGGGCGGTATACTTACAATTAGTTGCTGTTCCAGAATGCAAGGCGGTATACTTACAATACTTTGCTGTTCCAGTAGTATGCAAGAGCTGTATAATTACACTGCTTTGCTGTTCCAGTATGTAAGGGCGGCATACTTAAAATGCTTTGCTGTTCCAGTATGTAAAGGCGGTATACTTACAATGCTTTGCTGTTCTAGTATGCAAGGGCAGTATACTTACAATGCTTTGCTGTTCCAGTATGTAAGGGCGGTATACTTACAATGCTTTACTGTTCCAGTATGCAAGGGATGTATACTTACAATGCTTTGCTGTTCCAGTATGCAAGGGCAGTATACTTACAATGCTTTGCTGTTCCAGTATGCAAGGGCTGTATACTTACAATGCTTTGCTGTTCCAGTATGCAAGGGCTGTATAATTACCATGTTTTGCTGTTTCAGTAGTATGTAAGGGCGGTATACTTACAATGCTTTGCTGTTCCAGTATGCAAGGGCTGTATACTTACAACGCTTCGTTGTTCCAGAATGCAAGTGCGGTATACTTACCATGTTTTGCTGTTTCAGTAGTATGTAAGGGCGGTATACTTACAATGCCTGGCTGTTCCAGAATGCAAGGGCGGTATACTTACACTCATTTGAATTTCCAGAATGCAATTGCGGTATACTTACAATGCTTTGCTGTCCCAGAATGCACAATTTTGAGCGTAAGCCTGCGTTGTCAAAGTTTCCTGAATACAAAAATGGGGCAATAACTCCATTGGGTTGATATTTATAAATAAGTTCATAAATGAAATTACCAACATTTAGTTGGAGGTGATTGCGTAGTGTAATACATTTAACTGGTAAATAAATATAATTCTAAATATGCTTTTAAAAAACAACCATTTTTAAAATAAACATTCTTTTCGACTCCAAACTGAGAAATAATGCATAGGTTAACTTTCTTTTAATATTGTCTGTAAATCAATAATCGATCGCACAATATATGTTTATGCGATGGCAACAACACTATTAAATGTTATTAAATTTCGAAATATTTGGATACGTACGTTAAACACATGAAATTTTATTTTTAGAGATGGCGTTAATATCTTTGGTGTCTCCGGGAAGAGTTGCAACGAGATGACCTGTGAATTGATATAGTTTGTCGTCTCTGTGTCGCCTTTGCTCACGTATTTACTGTCGCTGTAAACATTAACAAAAGATATGCATACACTTTCTTTAAATGATTATAACTATTTAAATTATGAAATAACTTTAAATGGTAACGTAAAATCGCGTTCATTTTAGAAATAGTGATCTTTTTAAGAGATTTAAAACATAATCTTATTGCTATAGGAAGTAAAACCTTTTTAAGTGAATGAATGAATGAATGGTGTTTTAGGGCACGTCGACAAATAAATAGGTAATATTGTGCGCAAAAACTGATGAAAGATGAAGAAATGAAGTAGTAATTAAAAATTAATGTAAATATACAAAGATAAAACTATTTACAAATAAGGGTGATATGGTAGTAATATAAAATATATATGCAAATCAACAAATGCCCGTCAACGGGTATATCAATAAGTAAATATACATAAGAACATATTATAATGATTTGTATAGTCTGATTTCTTTTAGGAAATCCAAACCAAGACTAAAATCTATAGTTTCAAATAACTCTTTCATGGTATTAACATTGAAGTACCTTTGACGCATAGGGTCAAAGTCTACTGATTCCATCAAGATGTGTTTGACCGTTAACGTCCTTTTAAGTGAAACGATCATCGAAACGACGTCCACATTAAATGTACATGCGAAATAAATCCGAGAACTGGTGTGACAATATCTTCAACACGTTTTACATACTTTGTTTCTAACCGTTGTGGAATAGCTTTCGAGAGATCTTTGTATAGTAATCCTGCAAACGACTTAGAACTAGTAACGACCTTCACATCTGAAAGGGAATTTATAGTAACTAATGTATATACTTTACATTATCTGCATAAATCCATCTAATTTGGATTCAAACTATTTTTACTAACACTATACGGGTAATGATTATACTCGTTTATGTATAAATGAACAGTTTCTTGATAACTAACATACGTGCTGTGTAACGTGCTCCAGACACTACTGTAATAACAGCTGTATTTTATCCATTTTCCAGAAAACAAATTTCTCCAGGTAACCATATTAATTTGTTTTATGTAATATAATAATAGTAACAGAATAAATGGATAGTTCAGTGAACGTATGTCAACCCAATAAATCCAACACCGAAAGTTGTTTCAGAAATTTCACAGACCTTTTCTACTTTTTCTAATTGACTTACCGCGTTTCGTTTGTTTAACTGGTGTTTTACGTATTTCTTAGCAATTTCTTGAGTAAAACCAGTACAGTATACCTTCCTTCATGACTAGTCGAACTCCCGCTTGCTTACCGCGTTTCAGTCGTGGCATAGAGCGTGAAGATTCAGCATTTTCTACTTACTGCGTTTCAGTTCTACAGTGTTAAAGCTCAATCAAACTTATAGTTTCAGCATATTCTACGGAAGTTTTTACTTCCAAGATTTCAGCTGGGCAGTCAGGCGCGTAGCGTGCCATACTCATTTACTCACGTGAGTAAACTTTCCAAACGAACGCTCGAAAATTAAACACATAAAAACTCGAAAAACGTAATAAAAAGGTGAGCCTAAGTGGGGAACAAGTAACATGCTGAGTCTGAAATGTTAAGGAATAATGGTATTTTCGACAGGATTTAAATCTTTCATCCTGACCCTAAAATGTACCAGAAGTCACGTACGAGCGTTTATTTTTTAAAAAAATTCCGGACCCCCACCCGCACCTACCCCCGTGACAAATTCATATTTTGGTCACGCTACGCCCCTGGCAGTCCGAAACTTAATCATGTGTTTGGTGTTAGACTTTTCAACAACTAACATACTCTATTTAACGGCGCTCACTAATGTGATTTACATATTCAAAAGAAGAGCACAGGACAAATACTACTGTCTACGAAAGAAACACATATAGGAACTAATTCTTCTAACATGTGTATATGTTTTCTAGTAGATATATAATTACCTTTCAGTGCATCTATTTTTAAAAAGAGTGAAGACGTCGATGTATTTTGCCATGTAAAACCTCCCGGTGGAAACTCTATGTCTGACTCGTTCTTGACAACCCCAAACTGAAGTGCTACAATAAAGTGATCATACAGGTTATATGAGCTGAGTTGTCATGGTAACGTATTTGTTTTCAAAGGAATATGGGCCACACACACATATCTGAGAATACCATTAATGCATTCGATTAACATTTTAAATTAATAACAGCTTTTTAGTGCAAAACCATCTGAGAGAAATGATTATATTTTCTGTTAGTGCAATTTCTCGAAATTAGCTATGTCTTATCATACGATGATTGGCGTCGATGTGCTGCTAGTCCGAATGTATCGTTTAGCGAGTAAGCCTGGAAAGCACATTACGGGACGCACTACAGCAGTTTGTTATGTCACTTTCGGTGCGTACTTCATTACAACTTCGCGACTTACTATGGTGATGTCAAAACTTCGGGACGTATTGTAATGTTCAAATTTCGGAATGAAATGCATCATATTTTTGTAATACCCATATTTTCGGATGTACACAATACAAATATTAATGTACATACTTCGGAACGTACTACATAAATGTTGGTAATGTCCACACATTCGGACCGGACGTAAAAACACACGTTTTGTAATTTCCATACTTCGTGACGTACTATATAACTAGTGCTAATATCCGCATTTCTGGTGACAACATAACACTCGGAAATGTCCACACTTCTGACGTACACTATGACAATGGTCCGTGTACACACTTCTGGACGTAAAACATAACAATCTGAAATGTCCACACTTCTGACGTACACAATAACAAAGGTCCGTGTACACACTTCTGGACGTAAAACAAACACTCGGAAATGTCCACACGTCTGACGTACACAGTAACAATGGTCCGTATACACACTTCTGGACGTAAAACATAACAATTGGAAATGTCCAAACTTCTGACGTACAATATAACAATGGTTCGTGTACAAACTTCTGGACGTAAAACATAACAATTGGAAATGTCCACACTTCTGACGTACACAATAACAATGGTCCGTGTACACACTTCTGGACGTAAAACATAACAATTGGAAATGTTCACACTTCTGCGTACACAATAACAATGGTTCGTGTACATACTTCTGGACGTAAAACATAACAATTGGAAATGTTCACACTTCTGACTTACACAATAACAATGGTCCGTGTACACACTTCTGGACGTAAAACATAACAATTGGAAATGTCCATACTCCTGACGTACACAATAACAATGGTCCGTGTACACACTTCTGGACGTAAAACATAACAATTGGAAATGTCCACACTTCTGACGTACACAATAACAATGGTCCGTGTACACACTTCTGGACGTAAAACATAACAATTGGAAATGTCCACACTTCTGACGTACACAATAACAATGGTTCGTGTACACACGTCTGGACGTAAAACATAACAATTGGAAATGTCCAAACTTCTGACGCACAATATAACAAATGTCCGTGTACACACTTCTGGACGTAAAACATAACAATTGGAAATGTTCTCACTTCTGACGTACACAATGACAATGGTCCGTGTACACACTTCTGGAGGTAAAACATAACAATTGGAAATGTCCACACTTCTGACGTACAATATAACAATGGTCCGTGTACACACTTCTGGATAAAAACATAATACTTGGAAATGTCCACACTTCTGACGTACACAGTAACAATGGTTCGTGTACGCACTTCTGGACGTAACACGTGTCCACACTTCTCATGGACACAATATAACAATGGTTCGTGTACACACTTCTGGACGTAAAACATAACAATTGTAATGTCCATACTTCTGTACGTACACAATAATACTTTGTTATACCCACACCTTCGTTCCGTATTACATACTTGTTGGTAATGTCCAAACGTCGGGACGTACTACATAACAATTGAGAATATCCACGCTTTGGTGGAAATCAAACATTACAACTTGAATATTCCACACTTTTGGACGTTTAACATTTGAATGGGTAATGTAGGTCTCACTAAACATTTATCTCCCTTGCAAGCAATGGTAGGGACATTCATGTGCTTAAACAACCAGAACCGTTTCTTAAAATGTGCAAATATTTTCTCTTTTTTTCCAGGTAACATGAATGGGACAAATTCATACACAGTGTAAGTTATGTTGCCAGATGAATTTTACACATACACCGTGTAAGGTATATTATCAGACGAATTGTTACGCATACACCCTGTAAGTTGTGTTGCCAGACGAATTGCTACACATACACCGTGTGTTATGTTGACAGATGAATTGGTACGCATACACCGTGTAAGTTATGTTGCCAGGCAAATTATTACGCATATACCGTGTAAGTTATGTTGCCAGACGAATTGCTACACATACACCGTGTAGGTTATGTTGTAGACGAATTGTTACACATACACCTTGTAAGTTATGTTGCTAGGCAACTTGTTACGCATATACCGTGTACGTTATGTTGCTAGACGAATTGCTACACATACACCGTGTAAGTTATGTTGCTAGACGAAATGTTACACATACACCGTGTAAGTTATGTCATACACCGTGTAAGTTATGTTGCCAGACGAATTGCTACGCATACACCGTGTAAGTTATGTTGACACAGGAACTGGTAAGCATACATCGTGTAAGTTATGTTGCCAGGCGAATTGTTACGCATATATCGTGTAAGTTATGTTGCCAGACGAATTGCTACACATAACACCGTGTAAGTTATGTTGCTAGACTGATTGCGATTGAAGATAATTTAGAAATGCTTTCTTCTGAGAAGTCTATACGAATGTATGTTCTGCCAATGGTCTCACCAAAACTACAAATACAGAGCATAGGTCCACTGCAATTTGAATTTTTACATTTTATAGAAAAAACAAATTGATACAAACCTAAATTCGGCTTTGAGATCAAACCCAAATCTGTTTCATTTGCACTTAATAAAGAAACAAACGCGCTCACGTATTTGTCAACTGTGTTCAGAAATTGCTCTGCACCTTGCTGTTCCTGTTGGAAAAAAATAAAAATTTAAAATGTCATATAGCGATACCATGAATACGACCCATAAAACAACACTTCATAAACATGTTGACTAACTATACCGTGCACAGTATTCAGGAGACGTTACTATCTAAAACTTCAATATAATAGTACTTTAGTCAAGTCAGTGACAGCGAAACACACAATGCTTTATTATAACATTACAATGAAGAATATATTTTAAGAATTACATACCGTTTGAATCCGACTTTCCCATTTAGGTCCGTTTCTTTCAGGATCGACTAAAAAGTTTGCCACGTTCAGAAAATTCTAAAAGATAAAGGAATGTAACTCAAATTAATTTTAATGACACTAATTAAAGAGACTGTCCGTAATTGTTAGCTTATAAAACATTACATTGATAACAATAACATATCTACCATTATTGAATATGTACTAAATAGAAGCAAGATGTTTTGACAGATTCAATAGCGGCACAAAACAAAACGAAGGACCGCTTGTTGGGGTTAACTCCAATCCCACACTAGACGAGCGAATAACCAGTTGAGCTAGACGGGAAAGTTATGTAATGCATGACATACTATGGTGAAACATAAATACTCGGTTGGATGTCACGTGAAAAACAAAAATATAAATATTACGCTCTCAACGTGTTTTTGTGCAAAAAGGGGCTACATCTGATTACAGAAAGGAAAACTCTGTCATGTAGTAGACCTTTTAATCGAAATTCATAAATGTTGAAGTTTCGCTTGAAAAACTCAAGCCATTTCAGTATTGTGTTTAATGTTAAGAGATTGCAACGTTTAAAGTCTAAGTTTGCTCACCTGCTTGAGCCAAATGCACATTCTGTCCATAATGAAACTTTAAATGGGTAACCATTGGTGTGTTCGGTGCTGTTTAAACCTTCTTTCCGAAGGACAGGCCTAAAGTCGCCCTGTACCATTCGATTAGCAGTAATAATTTAAAGATACAATATATAGCGCAAATACCCATTATGCGTTTCTTTTTATTTTCAGTATATATCTGTTGCACATATGAAATGTATACATATGTATTACATATGAAACATTCATGTATTAAATACATAAAGCATTAGTACACGTTTTGTATAAAATTGTATAAAATGGTTACACAACCTGTTTAAGTTTCAATGTCATTTAGTGAAATGTATTCTTATATATTACACATATTTTATGTTCATACGAAATATATATGTGGAATACAAATGTGGCACATATGCTAAACATATACATTTCTAACCTAGCTATTTCCCTGTGTATGCACTAACGAGTTGAATAAATTGACGTATCTAGTCAACATGGTTTGTACTGAAGTGTTTGAATAAACTGATTGCTCTAGTCAACATGGTTTGTACTGAAGGGTTTGAATAAACTGACTTCTCTAGTCAACATGATTTGTACTGAAGTGTTTGAATAAACTGACTGGTCTAGTCAACATGATTTGTACTAACGGGTTTGAATAAACTGACTTCTCTAGTCAACATGGTTTGTACTAACGGGTTTGAATAAACTGACTTCTCTAGTCAACATGGTTTGTACTGAATGGTTTGAACAAACTGACTTCTCTAGTCAACATGGTTTGCCACGTTCGTCAGAAAAGGATATAACCCTTTGGTTTTACAGCGCACTGCATGTTTAGTGATTGACCCCTCTACAGTCAGTCATTACGCTTCACTTTTCACTTGTGCGATGACTGGACTACCTCTTGGGACTCTATGATTGTACCTACTGAAACCCCAACTAAGGGAGGTGGGTGCATGAGCTTTCGTCCCTCGAGTTGTCTGGTCGTACCCCAGATTGGTTTTCTCTTTAGCTGCAACTACTATGGTTGTTCAGTACGATTCTGGATACATCCTGAGATGTTTATTATATTTTTGTATGTGTTTCTTTAGTTAGTTTCTCTGGATGTGGACTTTATTGTTAGAGAATTCCTTTTGATGGGATATAGTTTTGTTTGCACTGTCGTGTCTATTTGGGCGCTGAAGACAGGATAATAGCGAGGATTGTGCGCATATAAAATCGATTCAAGCTAACCAGTAGGCCTTATTGCCTACTGACCGTTCCAAGTCGGTAAACCTGTCTTCACCACCCTTTCTATTGTTTTTTGTCTCCTTCATTGTATTTTCAAGTCCTTGTTTGCAGTACAGTGCGGACCTACGATGCCATAGCGTTCGGGCATTGTGGTTTCTACAGGACCCTATATCTCATTTTTGCACTTACTCGTTTGAATAAACTGACTGCTCTAGTCAACATGGTTTGTACTGAAGTGTTTGAATAAACTGACTGTTCTAGTCAACATGGTTTGTACTAATTGGTTTGAATAAACTGATTCTTTAGTCAACATGGTTTGCACTAACTCGTTTGAATAAACTGACGACACTAGTCTACGTGGTGTATACACTAACGTATTCCCGATTTGTTCCGCAATGTGAAGGTCATTACGTCATTTTCTAAGATTGAGAGCAAAAAGTAAAAAAAAAGAAGAAAAAAAAAGAGAAAAACAAAAGGAAAAGTATGCGCCCCCACACACATACATAGAATTCTGACTTGGAACAGTCAGTTTCAAAATGGTCGCTGGGGTTGTAACGATGTTCTAGGAGGAAAAACATTCAAAAGTATCAACAATATCACTTACAGGAAGACAAGTTCACTCTGACAGTTTGTTATCTTGTTGTAATGGTTGGTACGAAAAGTTGCAGACTTGATTTATTGAGTCTGTTTATAAGAGGTAATATAAGGTCTAACACCTTTCACGCCTCCTTAGCACCGGCTTAATCCACAATAAGCTCTAAAATTCGTTTTCATATTCCTAAACTGAATTGTGCATCAGTTGGAAAATAAGATTGCTTTTGAATATATCATTTGGAATAATATCCTCCTTAGTGTTATATTTTCTGAATATTAGTAAACGACTTAGAAATGCATAAACCTACATATAAGTAGGTGGATATTTTATTGACTGTGAGTTTAAACTCTTTATATGTCTACTAGACGGTAAGCATAAACTCGTTATATTTAGTCTTGATGGAGAAACTGAGCTTGATATATTTATGCCAGAATTTAAACCTAAACGTATTATAATTATGCCTTATTGAGAACTATGTACCATTCCATTAACAGCAGCATATTATACATACAATATATAGCAGAAATTCCTGAGTTGCGTTTCTTTTTTTCTTTATTATATTTATGGTCATTTATGCTTGACTGTAAACCGAAACTTAACTAGAATAACCGAGAACTGATTGCAGTATGTGATATAAACTGTTTTATACTTACATATGCAGTAGCCGTTGCGTTTGTAATGTTTTGTGTAAGGCTCCCTGCAGCTTTGTCCAGGATACTTGCAAATTTAAGTAAGTCACCTATATACACAGGTGTTTTAGTTGTGTCTGTAAGGTTGTCTGTAAGTTCTGAAAGCTGATCAACAGCATTTTCTGAACTTATAGTGCCGTTGTCAAGCTGAAAAACAAAATCGAAATCATACTTTACAAATAGAAAAAAAAAGAAAAAAACCCACAACATTTCATAGGTAATTTAAAACAAATGAACAGTGACAAGAAACATGATATGTTTTAAAGTTTTAAAAGTTGTCAACTTATTTAAATGTTTGTTTGAATTCGACACATTGTCTCTTTAACTGTAGCTTTGGATCCATAGTGATATGCGCCCGTAACTTTACCTCTTCGCCGATGTCATTTAATATGTCCAATGTACAATTGTAGAAGGGCAATTTGTATTCTCCAAGTTTTGTGCATTCTCTGGTCACTAAGCCTACAAGCAGAAGACAATTTCTTATTTAATTAAACAAAATAATCAGTGTGACAGTATGCAAATAAATTCAATATGTCTATGTCCTTCTGCTTGGTAACATACATGTTTGTGATGCACGTGATCCGTCTGTAAAGGTACATTTTGTCTACTGATCCTTTTTTAAGAGAATAAAACAACAACTGGGCGTTTCAATAATGTCGTTCTCTTCTTCTAGCATTCAAATAAGCAGTCCATCCGTTAAATAAACAAATACGTTGACAGGGACGCAAGGTTATGCATCTTAAAATGGTCAGCACAACTACAAGCTCTAGAAAACGAATAATTTGAGAACGGTATACCCTATAGGCAGTAGCTCGGGAAACATCCCCGTCTAAGTGGGGATACTTAACAATCTCAAAACTGAAATCATCTCTCTTGTCATAGGTTTTGCTTATTATTTCTCCATTTTCAATAGAGAGACTGACATCGAGAAAAAAGCGACAGTATCAGAAGTATTAGCTTTAGGATAGATTTTATTAACTATAGTTGGAAAGAAAAGGTGTCAGTTATACATCAAGTATCAGTTATATCAGACATATACTGGGGGTTGTTTATTTATTTAAGGCTTCGATGACATCTGCGTAAGTACCTAGTAAACGATTTAGCATACACTCCCTTTCAATGCAATACAAATCTGCCACAAGAACTGCAGTCCGTAACAATAGGGATAAAAACAATCTGTCCATAAACGGTAGTTCCATACCTGACGAAAATTTTATCGAATAGAAAAAATGAGAACTTCACAAACCTTTTGGCGAGTCCACATAGTGTAATTGTCCAAATTGCCTTTCGTGAAAAACGTCTTAATATTATTACAGGCCAAACATGTACAGATGAAGCTTTTATTTTAATTCTGATATGAAATTGATATGAAACTGCCATTATATAAATATGAGGATCACATCTGGCTCCTTTTAAATAAGTATCTTATGAGAATCATACGAATCTCATATGAGAATGCAATATGGCAAAATCGCCTACATATCACTTGCCTTTGTAACCATCTCGGCAGCTTGTGTGGAGGACCTTCCCTCCCTCAGTAAAATTCCAAACAAATCCATAAGTGTCTTTATTTTCTTCACAAAACTTTAAGGGCACTACAATGAAGTAAGTCACAGTATGATACGAATAGATAGCCAGCTATATATATTACATTTTATGTTTCTTTTTATGTCCTCTCTGCAGCTCGTTATATTTGTTTCGTTATTAATATGTGCTTCCTGTACAATACTAGATTTGCCTAAGCATGGATGAGATTAACAAGTTACCTCTAATTGTTAAACAAGTAACGAAGACGACATGACATAACGAGGGCCAAATGAAAATATGGCATTGCATAATTCAAATGTATTAATCGTTAAAACTATTAACTGTGATTTTATAGCGGCCTTTTTTTGCCATTGACCGTTCCAAGGCGGTAGCCCTATTGTGAACCTTTTTGTGTTTGTGATGTCTTATTTGGCCTTTTATTCATCTTTTTTTTTTCTGTGTTTCTGTGTGTATTTGTGGTTGATTGTCGTCCTTAAATGCTGCTCTCCTGTTCGATTTTTATATCTATATTTTCATTGAAAATGGAACATGGCAAAGACACACTTTAAATAAACCTATACATACACGAGCACTAACAACTGGTACGCTATTAAATGCAACTAATTCATTAGCCCCAAAACACAAATATGTTACAAAATATACCACTAACGTGTTATATATATCAACTTACATAAACACATCACTGACGTCTAATATGTACCAAAAACACAATGTTGTCATCTGGTGTATACCAAAGCACACCACTGACATCTAATATGTACCAAAGAACACCGTTGATATATAACGTAAACCAAAACACATACCAGAAATCTTATATGTACCAAAACATACCACTGACTTCGACTATAAAGCAAAGCAAACCACATACATCTACTATGCAGCAAAACACTCCACTGACTTCTGTTATGTAGCAAAATACACCACTGACTTCTGCTATGTAGAAAAACACACCACTGACTTCTGCTATGTAGCAAAACACACACCACTGACTTTTCCTATGTAGCAGAACACATCACTGTCTTCTATTATGTAGCAAAACACACCACTGACTTCTATTGTGTAGCAAAACACACCACTGACTTCTATTGTGTAGCAAAACACACCATTGACTTCTAATATGTAGCAAAACAAACCACTAACATTTAATATGAACCAAAACACACCGCTGCTATCTACTATGTACAGAAGAAACACATAATAATGAATGTGAAATAACCTATATACATATTGTTTTATCTTTAGAGAAAATTTAGTAAAAACATTAATGCTAAACAGGCATTGAACCGAAATGGTAATATTGTAAAGATTGTCTGTAGAGTAGCATTCAAAATATTTTGTTTTGAATTATGACATTTACGGTTATTTTAATGAGCTAAAATTATCTTTAAATATTAAGACTATGCATTTTGTGTCATCTTTTCAGGTTTAGGGGTATCGAAATGGGTAATTTATTTTCAAATAAAACTGCGCGAAAATTGGTACACAAATCTCACTTAACCTACTTACAAGAAATAACACATCCTTTAAACATGGAAGGCATGTCACATGGCTCGTATGCCCGTATTGTGGATTTTGAACCGTTATACAGCAAGGACAAGCAACTATTGCTGCTGTCTTCACTTAAATGTGCAGCTTGATACATGGCTCCGAACTCCTCAAGTCGTATGCGGTCACCATCGGACCAGAACCACTCAGATGTTTTGCCTGCTGTCACAGTATGGTTCGTTGACAGTTGTATCAGCACCGTGGAAGTCAAGTTTTGACCTTCCACCACGCCATAGTAACCTTTAATTAAAGGATATTATTGAACATAGTCATTACTCGTACGTTAAATTCGAAATGTTTTGTTTGTACATCTTCATATTAACATTTGGTTTTATTATCATGTGCTTGTGTTTAAATCAAAACCCATATTCTGCCAAATACCAGGTAGACTTTGCTGCAACATGTGGTGTACACGTCATATTTATACGATATCGCATTCTCGAACTCAGTTATTTTAAGAAAAACAAAATACACGAATTACAATTCTCTGTGATTTTTGACAGCATGTAGAATGTATTTGTTCTCTAAATAGAGTTTGATAAAAATATCAAGGTTGTCATTTATAGCTTGCTTTAAATACACATACCGTATCTCCAGAGAGTCTCTACAAAGTGTTTCAGAGCAACCTTATCCAGTTTCAGGTCCACTGCTCCAGTGTCATTATCACATGTCTCGTTAATGTTGATCACCTTGTGGCAAAGGTTTTCTTCTTTGTAATAAGCATACGTGTTGTCATTCGGACATATTTCTTATTAAGAGAAATATTAAAACAAATATCAATACAGTTTATTTGTTATGAGATGGAAAGTAAAAAAAGCATATGATTTAGATATAACTGATTCAAATTACAATTTCATGAGCAGATCCAGTAAATGACATGTGGGTATGTAGTGTTGGGGTCACACACAGATCAAAAACATGTTGGGGGGTCAATATACAAGTTTTAAAATATCAAATAGTATTGGGGGTATATGTAGAAACTTAAATAGTATGTTACGTTGCTACTTTGCTGATAACATGTTGATATATATGTATTCTGGGGTTTCTGGCTCAAATCTCTCGTTTCACTCGAGTTTGATCCAGAAACGCCCAAAATACATATATATGAAAAACTCCTACCACAAGGTGCTGAAATAAGCTGAGCCAGAGTTATATTCTGAGATTTTTTAATAAAAGTTGATTTGTTATTAAATTTACACCCAAATCAACGAATAAACACGAAATCAACAAAATATGAAAATCATAGTATTTGATTCTCCGAGCTTGAATACAAAGGTGGTGGATCATACTCAAACACATTACTAAAACTATCAATCACACACTTTTTAGACTTTTTGTAAGGTTGTCATTGCTTCCTTTCTTCCCTACTCCACTAGTTCTTTTTTTTTGAACTTCACTAATTTCAGCTTTCTTTTTGGTGTCCTGTTTCAAACTATAATATTTATCCAACTCATCCAAAATCAACTTAAACTCTTGCTCAGATATCTGTGCGTCACTTAATGCTTTTGAAGCAAATTTTTTATGCTATTCAACTTAGACTCTGCCAATGTTTTTATTTCATAATGTTTTTGAGCTTTTGAATTAAGCTTGCGTCTAATAAAATTAATACAAACACCTGTAGCTCCACATACTGTTGCTGCTATTCCCAAAGGTAACAAAACAGGAACAATAAATCCAATCCCAGCCATAATAACACCTGCAGATATTAAGGTTGTGTCAATTCCATCTGTGATATTAATACCACGTTTATATTTGTTTATAAAGAGACCTGCGTGTGTCTCGCTCTGTAATTAACTTCTGTTCAATCTCTGAAATCTTTTGTAATCTAAAATTCTGTCCGTTTTCCACCGGCAACTCAGGATATAAACTTGGTGCTGTCGGTTGCTTCATTTTTTTTTTAATAATAAAAAGTTAAATTAATTCAATTAATAATGACGCCACCGTATTTATAGCGGTAGCGTCGGCAATCTTGCATACAAAGCTAATGACAGAACCAGCACTAATATCCAAAGGTCTATCAAAGTTATCGTGGTTGCGCGGGATGATGTGAAGCGTTATTCCATAATTTGGTTTTTCAATATCATTAACAGAGACTACTACAGATACGTCACCAACTAATCGTTCACTCGCCAAACCTATTCCCATAATACGCCCACGGCGTGTCATTACATACCCCACATGTGTTTCTGCTCCGCCATTACCAAATGAGAGTACTCTACCCAATGCAAGTGGGCCCTTAGCCTCTGCAAATATTGTAATAATCCCATATTTAAGATTATCAACTTTATCTGTTATTTGTTTGAATTGGTTAACAATAGGCACAACTCGCCTATGTAAATCTTGAACATTATTTTTCAAAGTCTCCAAATCTTTTTTCCCCACAGGTTTTGTTGCCCCAAATATACTCATTGTTTTTTTATTAAAAAAAACATATATAATTTTAAATAAATTCTAAAACGCAACTCATAGGTAAACCGTGATTATCTATCTTGTTGCCATGCTCATCTCTGTCTTCTATTTTCAATTCAGAAATTGTACCATTTGAAAGAGTGATATTCAGGATAAAAACGTGTATATACAATATCCCCAAACTGCTTATTTACCACAGGTATAACCCCTCTAATAGTGCTTGGCAAACCATTGAAATAATTACTACTCGTATTAACTTGTTCCAGATGAACATATAGTTGTTTATAAGGAGCTAAATCAATTGATTGTTTTCCAATATGAGTACCTTTCACCACCCATTCCCTTTCCTTGAATCCCAGCATTTTTGAAATACCGCTTGATAATCGTATCTCTGTTGACATCTCTAAAGATGCTATACCATTCTGCGTATCAACGGTTAGGGTAATAAACAGTGCTTTAAATATATTTGCCAACTGTTGAAAGTCATAGAGTCCATCTGGTATACAATATGTTTGGTTTGGTACTTTTTTTTATGGCTTTATGAATAATATTATACCAACCGATAGTGTATGTAAAACTTTTTAGTCCAACGCGCTTAGTTCCATCTCTATTATCGATATACTGTTGTAAATTAATAGCGTTGTCTATGTTTGAAATTGTATGAAACATTTTTTTTCAATATATATATAAAAAAATACAAATAAAAATGATTTCTAAAGAATTCAAATATAGCTCAGATGCTCACTACAATTCAAGTACTTTCAGCAAAAAAGTGATAGATATAATAAATCAAAACATAGTCATTACATCAAACGGTAAAGGCTTTAAAGCATCATTCCCCAATGTCTTTGAAAAATACAAACTCTCATACGTCAAATCAGATGCTATAGTCCAAAGCCGGGGAACAGATTGGATGTCATTTTGGCAGAACCAGTTGAATTTTGCTATTTGCTGTGCGACAACTGGGTGTGGCATTTATTTCAACAATCATCTGAAAGCTGATGCCCTGATTGGTTCGTTATTTCGATTTCATGTCTATTACCAAGTCAGAAGAATAGTATTTGAGATGAGTGTAGCAATGCCGCAAGACTCAAATGGAATGCGTTTAGTCACACATATAACCGAAACGCATACGAGAGAATATGCAAGGAGTTTAACGTTGATATTTATGCTGACTGGAGACAGAAACAAAGCTATAATGATGGTCTAGGAACAATTTATAATTATTGGACACATATTGGTAATCATCCTTTGATAAATTCTATATAACAACAAAACGATGAGTTTTACAGTCTATGAGAGTGATAAAACATATCACATTGACTACATAGCACAAGGATCTGAGGCTGACAATAGTTGGTCTACTTTTATACTAGATAGTTCATCTGGTTTTACAAGAGCTGGAGTAGAACGCATCAATGACAGCATAAGAACATACTGCTGGGCAATTCTTGGCTCACAATCACAAACAAGAACAGATATACTTGGAACTTGAACGGCATTTGATGCTCAAAAACAATTTCTGGCAAATGTAGAGGACGCAATAAACAGCCCCATTGACTTGCCCAGTCAAATTTCAAGGTATGAAAACACTCTAAAATATGCAAGAAGTAAAGTAAATTACAATAATGAAATTGTAATAGCAACCGATGCGCAAGCATTAGGATTGAATAATGATGTGAATGTAAAACCAGTACCACCAAAATGTTTTCAACCTTTTCAACGCACCACAACAAAGAAATTTCTGCCGGAACATCCTGACTTTGATAAATCATCGATACATAAAAATGTGGGACATGTGGAACAAGAGATGAAAAAAATAGCGATTGAACACGAAGATAACAAAACATCTATAACTGTTGGTTATAGTAATAGGTCTTGCTGCATTACTTATTTACGAGATTTACTGAACCACTCTTTGGCTGCCACATACAACAACACGGAAACAAACACAAACAAAGCCCATAGATTGTTACCAAACTAATAAATAACTTTACCTGATGCAGATAAAGCCATGATACTATTGCACCAATAACTCCTGGAAGTGCTGCAGCAGCTTTACCAGCTAGGTTGGCAAGAAGCTTACCAAGATTACTTAGTTTTTTTTTATCAGTCCTTGACACTTGATGGATCAGATTTTGGAGTTGGCTTTGGAGTTGGCGCAGCACTTGATGTGGGAATAATAGCATTAATTATCACCCCAAGAGTCATACCAAATGCAGCCAGGATACTAACAATAGTAATACCTTGCTCCCTAAACAAGGTTTTGATCCTCTCACCAAGAGTTGTATCCTCGTTTAACATTTTGTTTATTGTTTCTCTTATTCTGCTTACTTGGTTACGGAAATCTTCTCTGTTCTCATTGATGGCATCCATCCTTGCACTTTTCTCAACTTCAAGGTCTTTGATGCGATCGCTAATTCTATTGATCTGGAATTCATCATTATCAGTCTTAGCTTGTTCTAACTTTTGTTTTTCTCTTGTCATGTCTTTATCAAGTTGTGTGAGTTTCGCCAAGTTATTGATATTTTCTTCCTTGGCAGTTGTCATCGCTTTCACTATTCCATCGATTTCACGCTTGTCTATATTTGTTTGTGTTTCAACACCAGAAAGTTCATCCCAGTCATGAAGTGACTGTACTGTGTTATCCATAATATGTGATAAATTTTGTAATGGAATAGCATCCACGTCTGGCAAATCGTTTCTTGTGCTCTCTAACGCTTGTCGAGCTTTTTGTGATAATTTTGTTTTACTGTTATACTCTGGCAAATTCAAAAATTGTCTTACGGTCATTGTTCCCCCAGAGCCATATTGTTTTGCCAAAGAACCAAGAGCAAGAAATACCTTGCTTGGCAGTTATTCTTATTTTTTTATCACCAACATCCCAGTATAATGTTTTACCATCATCTGATACTTTAAACTGACCATAATCCATTGTGTTCGGTGCCATCTTATATCGTTTTTCTATTTCATTATAAAAGGATTTTACAAGATTTTTCTTGTAATCTTCAAGTTGGGATTCTCTCACTTCCCCCCCCCCCCCCCCCCCCCCCCCCCCCGAAGGTCAGCAAGATGGTCGTTTGATTAAGCAAACTTCTCTGAACAGGTTCATTAGGTACCATCGGCGCATCATCATCATCAAAATTAAAATATTCATCCATATCTGGATCAAACGTAGGATTTTCAAACTCAAATCCACCCTCAGCCATTGTTTATTTTATTTAATTTTAAAAAATATATTCAAAAATAAAAACAAGGTCCACAAACTCAACCCTTATAGAAAACTAAGAGAGTATTATGTTGTTAATGGCATCCGCAAATGTGTAGTAATAACTAATAATCCGTCAACAATAGACCAAAACCAGCAACTGCATGTGGGATTTCCCAATCTAAGTACTAATGATGTAATAGTTCCACGTACTGATCGCCTTTAAAATAGAACTTAAAAGCAGCAAAGACCCCAACGCTACTATATACCAGAATCTGGGTAGAGCAATTGTGAAGAAAATGACAATAAAAATATGTGGCAATGACGTCATGACAAAACACGACAGTGATATATATCATTGTTATGTAGATTTATGGAAAAGCCCTACCGAGCGAGTAAACATGGCTTACCAAGGTATTGGTAAAGCAAGCATGTTAAAACATAGAGTTGGTGCAGATGATGCTTCCTCAGACCTCGAAGATGAAGCTGTAGCAGCAGCTTATGGAAATAGATTTTGTATTCCACTGGACTTTGACATGTTAGAAAGTCATATGCCATTTTATCAAGCGGGGTTTGGTGATAGGTTAGAATATGAAATAACGTTTAACGATTATAACAAAGTTATCAAAAGCAGTGATGTTGTTGCATCTTATGTAATAAAAAATATCTGCTTGGAATTTGATGAGGTTAGTGATGCTGAATTAGCCAGACAAATAAGACAGCAAACCAATCGTAAGAAAGTATTTATGTATGACCGTGTGTTGCGATATAAATGTACCAACACGGAGCATGAAAGGTATTGTAATGCTGTTTGAAGACCCAGGTAGAACAGACACGGAATCCTATTACCACCCAAAGATTGAACATGTTCAGATGACAATAGAAGGCGTACCAAATCAGTTGTATAGTCAGGGTATGAGGGCATATCAACATTGGGATGAACTCAACAAATTTTTTGCCTTAGCATCAAAAAGAAACAAAGAGACAGACATAGTGGCAAAGGACTTATACTTTACCAATGTTTCTCTTGAGACCTATTTAACAAAACCATATGCTTTGTGGCTTGACCTTAGAACATGCGATGACAATTAAATTCACGGCAGTGGAAGAACAATAGAAAACGGCAGTGACGGCATAACGATACTAATAAATAAAAAAGCAGAAGCAGATCAACCTTTAAATATTTATATATATATATAATATAAAGAAGGATAAAAATATCGGACAGGGAAAGCAGCATTCAAGGACGACAGTCAACCACAAAACACAAAAACAAACACGCAAACAGACAAACGAAAAGGCAAAAGTAATAAAAAATGCAAACGAAATCACAAACACAAAAGCCTTGGAACGGTCAGTGGCAAAGTAGACCACTAGGGGTTTAAACCAGTTCTAGGGTGAACCAAACCTCACACTTACCCTACTGTCAACCCATTAAAACAGGACAGTGTAAATAAAGAAATCCCCGCCATGATTAAATCTCTCTAACCAACAAGGCAGCATCAATAGGCAATATAAGTAAAACACAAATATGCTCGTGTAAATATAATACAAAAAACAATAGCCTAGAAAGCCACAATGAAGGTACTCAATGACTTGGCAGAAGCCAGAGCAACAAGAGAATAAACCATTAAGGGCACGACAGGAAAGATTATAGACAAACATCAAACGCCACCGTCCCAATGGGCTTTAGGTAGGCGTCATCATAGGGTCCACAGCCTGTCCGGTCATCGTACAATTAAAGAGGAAAACATAGTGGCGAACTGTAAAAGGGTCCACCACCAAGCATGCTGTACGTTGCAAAATGATAGGGTCATAACCTCTTTTGATAAACGTTTTAACAAGTTTAACAAAGATAGTATGAAAGTGATCATGACCATGAATCTTACGAAGTTTATAAATCACATCATCATAGAAGTCAGGTTGTGATAGTCCTTGTCGCAGAAGAGTCCTTCAATTACTTTTATATTTGGAAAGAAGATCAGGGTTACGATAATAAAATTTTGCAAAGGTCTTACGAAGTTTATGGTAACGATAACCCTGATTGAGAAGCTTTTTAGTTATACAAAGATTACGAATATTAAAGTCCTCAACTCGAGTACAAGCTCTTGAAAAACGAAAAAGTTGAGACACATACACCCCATAAGAAGTTGCTCGGGGAACATCCCCATCCAAGTGGGGGTAATTAACAATGTCAAAATTAAAATCATCTCTCTTGTCATAGATTTTGCTAATTATTTCACCATTTTCAATCGAGAGATCTAAATCAAGAAAAGAAGCGTTATTATCAGAAACATTAGCTTTATTAAGCTGAAGTTCTTTAGGATAAATAATATGAACCATAGTTGGAAAGAAAGGGTTGTCAATGTTCAGTATGTCATCCAGAAACCGAGAGGTGTCATTAAAAGCTTCAATAACATCTGCCTGGGTATCTGGTGAAAGACTCAACATGAAATCCCTTTCATAGCAAAATAAAAACAAATCTGCGACAAGTGGTGCACAGTTCGTACCCATAGGGATACCAACAATTTGTCTATAAACGGTGATACCATACCTGACGAAAATATCTAATAGGAAGATGAGTGCTACACACACTTCATAGCAAGTCCTCATAGTATAATTGTCTAAACTGCCGTTAGTGAAAAACGCTTTAATATTATTACATGCCAAAAATGTAGTATTTTCTCTAGCAAATGTTTTTTGAATAAGAGAAATTAGCTTGTCTTTAATAAGATGATGTGGTAAGGTTGTCTATAGTGTAGAGAAGTCATAAATACTTATTGATGAAACTTGACCTTTATTGAAAACTTTATCAAGAACGTCTCCTGAATTTTTTATAGACCAAAATAAATTAATCCCAGAGTTTTCATAAGTTTTATCACAATATAGTTTAACGTGATCTTTAACGGCAGTAAGACAAGAAGTTAAAAGTTTGGAGATGTTGGTGCAGGCACTAGTATTAGAAATAAAGCAAGCCTTATACGGATTTTTATGTAATTTAGGAATCCAGTACATGGTAGGCAGTTTATTTTGCTTATCGTTTACACCAGCCTTGAAAGTAGTGCACCGAGTGATATGTGCGGAAACAACATCATCCTCAGTAGAATTAACTGGAGTATACGAATTGGTGCTGCCGAGTTCCAGAGATAAAACACTGACGTAATGTAGGCGTCAAACAATAATTACATTATTAGCTGCTTTATCTGCATGAACTAAAACAAATTTATTATGAAATTCCTGAATTCCCGATTTTAGATTACGAAAGGAAAACCTAGGTCTCGGAGGTAGTAAAGAGGGGTTAGCATTATAAAAGTTAATACGTGTATCTATAATTTTAAGAATTGACTTTTTCCAGGTAGAAAGCGAGTTTGGGTCCGCATGTTCTCTACGACACCATTTTATACTAAAATCTTCAATGGAGTGGGCGATCTGGGCACGACAGGCATTTAAATCAATAGTTGAAGGTAATCTATATTTCGGACCTTTCGAAAACAAATGCCGAATACGTTTATCAACAATATCAAAATTACCAGTGATGACATGACCTGCTGGAGCATAGAAACATTTTGATGCGTTGCATTCACATTCCTTAGGAGTATTATGTACTATATCAAGGTCAGAAACTATTTTGTTGTAATTGAAAATATAATTTCTAATAGGCTTTTTATACTTATAACAAATTACAGGACTTTTGGAATTTTTGAAATATTTTGGGATAGAATCAACTACATGAGTATCCCGAAAAATACTAGGCATGTCAATGAAATCAATACCTTTATTAATATATAGTAGTTTTAGAAAATGCCTGACGTGATCATACTCCTTGTCAATATGGGTTCGGAGAACATGTTGTGTGTAGCTTTGAACTATGGAAGCAGTGTTATACAAGGGATCTGTACGAATGAACATTTTGTCGGCTTCCTCGTCGATCAACTTTAGTGAAGAAATAGACAAAGAGGTAAGCCGTGAAAGCATAGAGTGCTTTCCAGACTGTTTAAAAATAGTATGTAAATCAGCGACAGAAATAATTACACGCGATTTACGTTTGATGTTACCATTACGCCTAACACCATGAGACCTAGATTTACGCTTTCGAATAGAAAATATAGAAAGAATATCAATATTAGGATCTTCAGATATATTTCCTTCTTGATAAATATTGTCATTAAGGCCGAGTGGATAAGGTGTCTGTAAGTTCTTCATCCACTTAAGTTCTGCAATATGTCTAGGTTTTATTTTGGAGCTTTTAGTAGCATCATTATCAAAAAATAAATATTCAACCGGTTGAACAGTTACGTAATTAAAATTATGACCTGACTGACGAAAGTGTTGGTACAAGTAATTTTTTAACTTTTTAGGATTACTTGCATTATATTTGTAAGATGCGAAAATCAATTTCGAAGATTGAAGATTCAAAGAAGTACAATACTAAATATCCTAAATATCCACACGGTGCCATTATCTGTGGTCAGACAGGCTGTGGTAAAACAGAGTTTGTTCTTGACATACTTGAACAAGAGTATGTTGGAGTTTTTGAACATATAATTATATTGTGTCCGACTATAAAGTGAAACGAGGCTTATAAAAATAGATCCTGGATAGGAGATGTAAGACACCCGAGAGATAAAAAAATAACAATTGTCAATCCCGTTAGCAACGGCAAAGAAATGCTACAAGAACTGTTGCGTTTATTTTTCAAACAAAATGCTGGCATGCCCACACTATACATCATTGATGATTGCTCAGCCACAAAATAATTAAAAAAGAAAAAAGATATGTTGTCAGAGTTGGCATTCTCTGGTCGTCACGCCAAACTATCAGTGTGGGTCATTTCACAGAGATATAATTCTTTATTGAAAGATTTGAGGGAGCAAGCAAAATGTTTGTGTATGTTTTACACCAAGGACAGAGATAGTTATGAAAATTGTTTGAGAGAGAATGATGTTATTCCGACGCTGGAGGAGAGAACCAGAATAAGAAAAGCTTTAGCAAAAACTAAATATTCCAAGTTAATTTTAAAGACTGACCAACCAACTGGCTATTGGGTTGAATAATTTCTTACGCATTGCTTTTTTTCTAACAGCATTGCTTTGTTGCAAATAGTAATACTAACAGCAAAGTAGAAATGTTAATAGCAAACTGACATGAACAATATAATGGAAATATCGGGGAATATAGTAATGCTTATAGCATTGCGCATAGCAAAATAGCAACGTTAATAGCAATGCTTGCAGCAAAATAATAATATTAATAGGAAAAAATAACAATGCTATTAACAATACTAACAATTACTAGTTGCGTGGTAAATATTGCAGCTGGTTGTTTTGTGTTTTATATTTATTCCAAGATAAAAAATAAAATTATTAATATAAAAATGAATGCGGAAGAACTATTACAAGATATCATACCGGAAGGTTCCACGGAACGTTCAACAGATGAATCAAAGCAGCAAGAAACAAAAAAAGAAAATTATCAGCCATAGTAGCTGGTGGTGGTAGCCGTCAATATTTGGGTAGAGACATACAACTCACGAATAAATATAGCATGCAGATATGAAGCAAGGCTTGGGGCAAGCATGACCAAGACTTTAGGCAATTCGTTTATTAACTTGTATGTGATGGGAGTATCAAAATATTTCAATGTAACCAATCCACCAAAACTGATAGAAGATTTGGAGGAAGACCCATTTATTAATCATGCTTGAACAAGTGCTTGTTGTGAGTTGTATTACAGGTATGGGATATGCTTAGCGCCATTTACAGCGATACTGACAACTGTTAGACATATTGATTTTAATAAAAATAAAAATACAGATAATATAAATGATGGAGAACCAAGAGAGTGAAGTTGATATACCTGTTGATATGTAACCTGTTGATACACAACCTGTTAAACAACAAAAAGTAAAAAATCCAAAACGAATAGTGGCCGGGAAGAAGGGAGAAGCGGCAAGGAAGACAAAGCGTTTGCTTCAGGTAGATGCACAGGATGCAAAGCAAGATGCAAAGCAAGATGCAAATGAAATAACAAAAAGTAACAATAGGTGAAGAGGAACCAGAGAAAATCAAAATAAATGTATACACAAATTATATTCCACTGTGTGTGGTTTTATTAGGCATTGCTGGATTGGGTTTGTATATCTATAACCATAAATCGGTTGTTGCTACACAACCTGTTGATGCGCGACCTGTTGCTGCGGTTGCCACGCTACCAAAATACCCGTTTGATTTTTAATAATTTATGGAGATTTTGGGATGCTGTCCGTGGATATAATGTAAGCAATGGCTACGAGGGATATGTTGATTAAGCAAGGTATTATTCCTGCGGATTTTATGAAGTAATTAAAAAAATTTATACTATATAAAAAAATGGCGAGTGCAGTAGCAATGATGATAGGTGGCGCATTAACAAACGCATTGGCGTTTAGCGGTTCAAATTATCTGTTTTCAAAAATGGGAAGTCATTCAGATGAGGAAAGACAAAGGCACGACAAAGTCGTAGAACAATTGGAATCAGCACAAGCGGCGTGGAATAAAAAAAGAACAGAGAGATTAGATTTTATTAATAAGCAACTGCAAAAGGAGCATCATGCAGAGCAGACATTTGATAATGTGGACCAGGCTATGAAGCAGTATTATTATATAACTGGTAAACAGTTGCCTTCGGAACCGGAGCCTAAGTTGAGTGATTTTTATACACCATCTCCGGATCAACAGAATAGAGAGATTATGTGTATTGTGATGGGCATGGCTGCAACTGGATTTGTGGCGTATAAATTGATTTCATAAAAAAAATTAAGAAACTATAATTACGTTGGAATGACTAAGTCATATGAATGATACTTATTTTTTTGTTGTTCATACATGGTTTCATTCCAAGTGGTCAGATATAATATGGTGGTTTAGCATTTGTCTTCTCTATTTTATCTTTGAGATGACCAGGCGCCCATACGTCACTGTTATCTAATAATGTCAATACCATGGATGGACCATATTCAGTATCCATTAGTTTTGTATCTGTAATAATGTATATTTTTATTCTTTTCCAAGTCTGTCCATTTCTTTGTGCTATATTGATTTTGCTCTTGAAGCTGTTCATCAAATTGTGCAGTTGTGATTTCCATTTTTTTCTTGATAGTTTAAATTTTAATCTTTAGTAGAAAAAAATGGAAAAGATTTATTACAGCCCAAAAGGATTTTGGAGAGGTTACTCAGCAGTTAAAAAATTGGCAAAAGAGGCTGGTGTCAGTGAGAAACAGGCATTAGAATTTTTAAAAAAACAAGCTGTGTGGCAGATTTATTTACCCGCACCAAAGAAAATAGTTAGACCCAGGTTTGATGTTTCTACTAAGAATGGAGTGCATCAAGCTGATTTGTTATTTTTACCGCATGACACTTTGGGGTTTGGCCGTGGACGCAAGACATATAATTATGCGTTGAATCCGGTTGATATTGCGAGTAGATACAAAGAAGCAGAGCCGCTGACTTCCAAGGATAGCAAAGAAGTTGCCAAAGCATTTGAAAAAATATACAGTCTGAAATATCCAAAGCTATTACAAGTTGACCCAGGCAGAGAATTCATAGGTGCAGTATCGCAGTTGATGGCAAAACACAAAGTAAATATCAGACGAGGCAGAACAGAGATACACAGAGACCAAGCTATAGTGGAAAGATTTAACAGAACATTAGCTGAAAGATTGTTTGGCTATCAGTATGCTAAGGAAATAGATTCACACAAACGCAACAAAGAGTGGGTAAAGAGATTACCAGAAGTTGTCAAAGCAATAAATGCGGAGACAAAAAAGCCCCCTCCTTTTGAAACAAAAACATTAAAAGATGATCCTATCTGTCTGAATGCCAGTGTAAGATATTTATATCAACCCGGGGAACAAGAGGGTGGAAGACGCAGAGCAACTGATACAATGTGGAGTGTAGATATTCACAAGCTTAATAGTTGTATGATAACGCAAGGTATAAGAGTATATTATTTGAAAGCACCAGCACCAAAGAGAGGATTTGTCAAAGAAGAACTACTTATTGTTCCTGCTGATACCCAAACGCGTATGTCTTTATAAGTTTTTTTATAAAAACCATGTGCATCAGTTTTAATTCCGCATTGCCGAATGTATATTTTAGAGTAAAATGGTGACAGTGTTACTTTGTTTACTGTTATACCATATATCTCATGCTTTATTGAGCGTATCATATTCATTTCATGGGTATATTGTTTCTTGTTAAACAATGCATCCTTGTAGTTCTCAAAGTTGATATGTTTTTTGATTACATATTTTTTTACTCCCTTTGCTTTCTTAATAATCTGCTCATCCGCTTTCAAAATAGAACATAGTTTGGGTCTTAATCCAACATACTCAACTATAGGAACACCAGCACATTTATCTTTCATTTTATCTATTACTTTTTTATTTGTATCATCGTGCAGTGGATGGTTTTGCGGATAATCACTCAAGTCATACTCATCTTTCATTTCAGCCATGTCTTTGTACACATCTTTTGTTTTGATGTCTACCAGCAAGCTGCCAGTGTCTGTGTATAATAAAGTACAGTCATCTCCGTACCTTTTCTTTAGGGTATTATAGTACCAGTCATACATTCGGTTCTTTGATAAGTCCAATACTGACATCCCAACATAGATTGGTTTGTTTAATGTTAGTTTTGTTTTGTTTACATGTAATGCTGACAATTCATCTGAAAATTTTATACGCCTGTTAAAGTTGGGCTTGGCTAGTATTCTTCTTATTTTTTCATTTTCAGAGCCGTCAGTTCTGACTAGTTTTATATCAGTCCGCTTGCGTAGATTTTCCATTGTTTTACCAAACACAGAGTTGTTCATTAGTTTGTAAAAATCTTTTTCAAAGGGTGATTTAGCTTGTTTTCTAAAAACTGTGTTTAAACGAATATATGGTTCCATCCATGGTTTTTCATTGAATTCTAATACTCTGTGTATTTTCTTTAGTTTCATACCCAAAGATAAATACAGTTGCAGGTTTTTGTGATGTATCACATATTTTTCTTTGTCCATAAGATTGGGGACTAGTTGTTCTACATTTATCATGCTATATTTTTTCAACTTTTTTTTCGACTTTTTTTTCAACTTTTTTTTCAACGAATCTTTTTTCAACGAATCTGTTTGTTCTTCAGACAACAAATTTGTCTGGTATTCAGACAACCATTCTGTTTTTACTTTTAATCGTTCAGGTGCAAATGGATAGTCATTCTGAGTTTCATGGATTTTTTTTGATATTCCAAATCAACTTCAAGTATTTGTCCTTTGCCAGGTTTTGGTTTAGAAAATGCCCCACTCTTGTTTCTGGCTTTCCAAACAAAGCCAGAATATGGAAGTGGCTGACTCATTGCCCATCCATAAAGATTACATGCATCCATATCCATTAAGAAGTTGTTATCCTCGTCAGTGTTATAATCAGCTACATGTGGATTGTTTGCTTTGGCATATCGTTTTGATACCATCCTAATTCCACCACGCATACCTTTTTCTATGAATAAGTGCATGTCAATGTCTGTTAAAAGTTCTAGTTTTATTCCTGTATGTTTAAGCAAAGCATCCCAAGATAATCCAAATGTAAAGGATCAAGTTTGTATTCATTCATACATGTTTTTCTAAAAGCTTGAAATACATCTGCTAACAAAGTTACATCAGTTTTTAGTCTCCAAGAGTTTTACAGTTAAACTCTTTCCATACTTTTTTAGCATGTTTGTAATCTTCAAGGCTTATACTTTTAGCTTTAAGACTATTGTCAAACTTTTCTACAGGTGGTAATTTCATTAAATCTTTCCATACTATCCATATATTCATACGGGTAAATACCTTTTGCCAAAAGTAAATTGCTTGTTCTCCAAACTGATTTTTAGTAATTTTAAAATCAGATTTGTCTGTTGCTTTAACCAATTTTTCAAAGCTAAACTCATAACCTGAAACTATCCAAAAATCTAAGTTGTCCTATGCTAAATGATATATATTTTTCTGCGTTGTTTGGAATGCATGTAATTTTACCTGAAATTTTATGTATTTTTTGCATAATAAGATGACTATCATATCTTTGAGGTTATGAAATACAACAGGAATTATTGTTTTATCTGATTTTATTTTCAGTTTTAAGTTGCAATTTTTGCGTGCTGCACCTCTGTATTTACCTGTAAATGACAGTGGTCTTTTACTTTATAGTTAGTTTTACTAACTTTCCATATTATTTGTTTACATATCCAACAGCGTGATGCTTTTCATAATCTGTTTCATTTTGTTGTGTCATAATTAATGGAGTTGGGTTAGAAAAAATGTTCTTAATTTTAATTTGTTCAAGTTCTAAGTGATTTAAAAACTCTTCAACCGTATTTTCACCTCTGTAAATAACAGGTTTTTTCAGCTTTTCCATCATATCTAACAACTTGATATCCAAATCCACACGCTTCATGTACGTTTTTTAATTTCAGATTTCTCTCCAATTTCGATTGAATGTGGTTTAATTATACTCTCAAAATCAGCATATATTGTAATATGGGACATCCATCTGATATGATAGTTTTTAAACTTTATGTAATTGTCACCTTCTGAAGGCATTTCTATTCTACAAAGAATTTTTGTTAATACCTTCACAGTCTTCTTGTGATGCTGTGAGTAAATTTTCTGCAGAAAATCCATAAGACAACGATCGCAAAAGTAAGTTTGACCATGATGTTTGTTTTGAAAATATATAGTCTATTCAAATTTTTAATCCAGCAATAGTGATATTTTGGTATTGATTCGTTTTTATCTGGATCGTCTTTATAAAATAAAAGCAGATTAATTCGTCAATATCTTTTGGTTGTTCTTATATATAATATGGAAAGATAGTTATATTTTCTTTTTACCTTTCATAACATATCCAAAAACGTTAAAAGCAAGGTTAGTTTTGCTTTTCTACTTTAAAATTTGAGAAATTGGAGTAGGAAATCAATACCATCTTGCTTCAAAAACGATATATCAGGATACTTTGATACTCTGTCAGACTTCTTTTCAACAGGATTAATAGCAGAATTTATTGCATGAACAAACATGTTATTATCATTGTTTTTTTACGTTTATTATTGCTTTTTTTGCTACCTAGTGCTTTTGGTAAAAGAATATATGAAGAACCTTTTAACGGGTTCATATTTTGCGATATTCAAGTAAAACTGAACACAGTGATCAATCTCCAATCCCTGATGTTGTGTTTGTAAATCTTTCAGGCTCTCTTGTATATAATCAAATGATTCATCATAAAACTCATTTATTTTGTCGGTGCTTGAAATTGCATTTTGTTCACTGCGTAATACTGCAGTAGTGTATTTCTTGGTAGTACCATAGTCTTTAAATAGATCTACAGTTAGACCAGATTGAAATTTAAATCCCTTCATTTCTGCTAGCTCCTTTGATATTTGTTTTACTGGTAATGGATCTAAATCCGCGATAGGGTTTGAGGTCTTTGTATCCTCAACAGACTGCCTCGTATGCTTTAAAATAACCGCATATTGGATTGTCAACCAGTTTTAATTTTAAAATATTTTTAGATTTTTTATCTTTAAAACCTTGTTTCAGTTCATTTATAACATTTTTTTGTAAATCAGTCATATTTCTGCTTTTCTCGTTTTACGTTGTTTTTTGTTACGTCGTCTCTTGCGTAAATTTTCTAATGTTTGAGAATTAACCTCTTAGGAGAGTTTCCTTTGGAACTTTCTGTTGGAGTTTCTTTTAAAGCTCTTTAAGAGCATCTAGCGCCTTTCTAAGCTGATCATCATTAATTATTCCATCCGGTGTAATTGTAAAATGTATTTCACGTCTGAAGTGCTCATTTTTGTTATTGTATTAAAAATATTTTTTCTTAATATAAAAAGATATTTATTATAACAAAGAAGAGAAAATGGAAAATCAGAAAAATAAAATAGAAAGCACTAAAAACATTTGTCAATTTCTCAAAGATGGATGTCACGAGCCTTGTAAAAATAAAGCAACAAAAGATTCAAACTATTGCAGTTTATATAAATATAGATTAAAGCAAAGTAAAGTTTTACCATGTCTAAGATGTGAAAAAGGTACACGTGTAAAATATCAAATAT
>JAWPHD010008260.1:0-117422 GCA_037043455.1 Cyrtodaria siliqua
CTCCTACCCACCTCCTCCAACCAATCACACAATGAATTAAAGTAAGAGATATATCCACAACGCCCCTTCCCACTCCTACCCACCTCCTCGAACCACACACACAATGAACTAAAGTAAGAAACATATCCCCGCGCCCCTTCCCCCTCCTACCCCACCCATCCAACCACACACACAATTAACTAAAGTAAGAAACATATCCCCACACCCCTTCCCCTCCTACCCACCTCCTCCAACCAAACACACAATGAACTAAAGTAAGAAACACATCCCCACGCCCCTTCCCCCTCCTACCCATCTCCTCCAACCAATCACACAATGAACTAAAGTAAGAGACATATCCCCAACGCCCCTTCCCACTCCTCCAACCACACAACAATGAACTAAATTAAGAAACATATCCCCGCGCCCCTTCCCCCTCCTACCCCACCCTTTCAACCAAATACACAATTAACTAAAGTAAGAAACATATCCCCACACCCCTTCCCCTCCTACCCACCTCCTCCAAACAAACACACAATGAACTAAAGTAAGAAACACATCCCCACGCCCCACCCCCCTCCTACCCACCTCCTCCAACCAATCACACAATGAACTAAAGTAAGAGACATATCACCAACGCCCCTTCCAACTCCTACCCACCTCCTCCAACCACACACACAATGAAATAAAGTAAGAAACATATCCCCGCCCCTTTCCCTCCTACATACCTCCTCCAACCAAACACACAATAAACTAAAGTAAGAAACATATCCCCGCGCCCCTCCCCCTCCTACCAACCTCCTCCAACCAAACACACAATGAACTAAAGTAAGAAACACATCCCCACGCCCCTTCCCCCTCCTACCCACCTCCTCCAACCAATCACACAATGAACTAAAGTAAGAGACATATCCCCAACGCCCCTTCCCACTCCTACCCACCTCCTCCAACCAAACACACAATGAACTAAAGTAAGAAACACATCCCCACGCCCCTTCCCCCTCCTACCCACCTCCTCCAACCAATCACACAATGAACTAAAGTAAGAGACATATCCCCAACGCCCCTTCCCACTCCTCCAACCACACAACAATGAACTAAATTAAGAAACATATCCCCGCGCCCCTTCCCCCTCCTACCCCACCCTTCCAACCAAATACACAATTAACTACAGTAAGAAACATATCCCCACCCCTTCCCCTCCTACCCACCTCCTCCAACCAAACACACAATGAACTAAAGTAAGAAACACATCCCCACGCCCCTTCCCCCTCCTACCCACCTCCTCCAACCAATCACACAATGAACTAAAGTAAGAGACATATCCCCAACGCCCCTTCCCACTCCTCCAACCACACAACAATGAACTAAATTAAGAAACATATCCCCGCGCCCCTTCCCCCTCCTACCCCACCCTTCCAACCAAATACACAATTAACTAAAGTAAGAAACATATCCCCACACCCCTTCCTCTCCTACCCACCTCCTCCAAACAAACACACAATGAACTAAAGTAAGAAACACATCCCCACGCCCCATCCCCCTCCTACCCACCTCCTCCAACCAATCACACAATGAACTAAAGTAAGAGACATATCACCAACGCCCCTTCCCACTCCTACCCACCTCCTCCAACCACACACACAATGAAATAAAGTAAGAAACATATCCCCGCCCCTTTCCCTCCTACCTACCTCCTCCAACCAAACACACAATAAACTAAAGTAAGAAACATATCCCCGCGCCCCTCCCCCTCCTCCCAACCTCCTCCAACCAAACACACAATGAACTAAAGTAAGAAACACATCCCCACGCCCCTTCCCCCTCCTACCCACCTTCTCCAACCAATCACACAATGAACTAAAGTAAGAGACATATCCCCAACGCCCCTTCCCACTCCTACCCACCTTCTCCAACCAATCACACAATGAACTAAAGTAAGAGACATATCCCCAACGCCCCTTCCCACTCCTACCCACCTCCTCCAACCACACACACAATGAAATAAAGTAAGAAACATATCCCCGCCCCTTTCCCTCCTACCTACCTCCTCCAACCAAACACACAATAAACTAAAGTAAGAAACATATCCCCGCGCCCCTCCCCCTCCTACCAACCTCCTCCAACCAAACACACAATGAACTAAAGTAAGAAACATATCCCCCACCCCTTCCCCTCCTACCCACCTCCTCCAACCAAAAACACAATGAACTAAAGTAAGAAACACATCCCCCACGCCCCTTCCCCCGCCTACCCACCTCCTCCAACCAAACACACAATGAACTAAAGTAAGAAACACATCCCCACGCCCCTTCCCCCTCCTACCCACCTCCTCCAACCAATCACACAATGAACTAAAGTAAGAGACATATCCCCGCGCCCCTCCCCCTCCTACCAACCTCCTCCAACCAAACACACAATGAACTAAAGTAAGAAACACATCCCCACGCCCCTTCCCCCTCCTACCCACCTCCTCCAACCAATCACACAATGAACTAAAGTAAGAGACATATCCCCAACGCCCCTTCCCACTCCTACCCACCTCCTCCAACCATAAAACACAATGAAATAAAGTAAGAAACATATCCCCGCCCCTTTCCCTCCTACCTACCTCCTCCAACCAAACACACAATAAACTTAAGTAAGAAACATATCCCCGCGCCCCTCCCCTCCTACCAACCTCCTCCAACCAAACACACAATGAACTAAAGTAAGAAACATATCCCCCACCCCTTCCCCTCCTACCCACCTCCTCCAACCAAAAACACAATGAACTAAAGTAAGAAACACATCCCCCACGACCCTTCCCCCGCCTACCCACCTCCTCCAACCAAACACACAATGAACTAAAGTAAGAAACACATCCCCCACGCCCCTTCCCCCTCCTACCCACCTCCTCCAACCAATCACACAATGAACTAAAGTAAGAGACATATCCCCAACGCCCCTTCCCACACTACCCACCTCCTCCAACCAAACACACAATGAACTAAAGTAAGAAACACATCCCCCACGCCCCTTCCCCCTCCTACCCACCTCCTCCAACCAATCACACAATGAACTAAAGTAAGAGACATATCCCCAACGCCCCTTCCCACTCCTACCCACCTCCTCCAACCACACACACAATGAACTAAAGTAAGAAACACATCCCACACGCCCCTTCCCCCTCCTACCCACCTCCTCCAACCAATCACACAATGAATTAAAGTAAGAGATATATCCCCAACGCCCCTTCCCACTCCTACCCACCTCCTCCAACCACACACACAATGAACTAAAGTAAGAAACATATCCCCACCCCTTCCCCTCCTACCCACCTCCTCGAACCACACACACAATGAACTAAAGTAAGAAACATATCCCCGCGCCCCTTCCCCCTCCTACCCCACCCTTCCAACCAAATACACAATTAACAAAAGTAAGAAACATATCCCCACACCCCTTCCCCTCCTACCCACCTCCTCCAACCAAACACACAATGAACTAAAGTAAGAAACACATCCCCACGCCCCTTCCCCCTCCTACCCACCTCCTCCAACATATCACACAATGAACTAAAGTAAGAGACATATCCCCAACGCCCCTTCCCACTCCTCCAACCACACAACAATGAACTAAATTAAGAAACATATCCCCGCGCCCCTTCCCCCTCCTACCCCACCCTTCCAACCAAATACACAATTAACTAAAGTAAGAAACATATCCCCACCCCTTCCCCTCCTACCCACCTCCTCCAACCAAACACACAATGAACTAAAGTAAGAAACACATCCCCACGCCCCTTCCCCCTCCTACCCACCTCCTCCAACCAATCACACACTGAACTAAAGTAAGAGACATATCCCCAACGCCCCTTCCCACTCCTCCAACCACACAACAATGAACTAAATTAAGAAACATATCCCCGCGCCCCTTCCCCCTCCTACCCCACCCTTCCAACCAAATACACAATTAACTAAAGTAAGAAACATATCCCCACACCCCTTCCCCTCCTACCCACTTCCTCCAAACAAACACACAATGAACTAAAGTAAGAAACACATCCCCACGCCCCATCCCCCTCCTACCCACCTCCTCCAACTAATCACACAATGAACTAAAGTAAGAGACATATCACCAACGCCCCTTCCCACTCCTACCCACCTCCTCCAACCACACACACAATGAAATAAAGTAAGAAACATATCCCCGCCCCTTTCCCTCCTACCTACCTCCTCCAACCAAACACACAATAAACTAAAGTAAGAAACATATCCCCGCGCCCCTCCCCCTCCTACCAACCTCCTCCAACCAAACACACAATGAACTAAAGTAAGAAACACATCCCCACGCCCCTTCCCCCTCCTACCCACCTCCTCCAACCAATCACACAATGAACTAAAGTAAGAGACATATCCCCAACGCCCCTTCCCACTCCTACCCACCTCCTCCAACCACACACACAATGAAATAAAGTAAGAAACATATCCCCGCCCCTTTCCCTCCTACCTACCTCCTCCAACCAAACACACAATAAACTAAAGTAAGAAACATATCCCCGCGCCCCTCCCCCTCCTACCAACCTCCTCCAACCAAACACTCAATGAACTAAAGTAAGAAACATATCCCCCACCCCTTCCCCTCCTACCCACCTCCTCCAACCAAAAACACAATGAACTAAAGTAAGAAACACATCCCCCACGCCCCTTCCCCCGCCTACCCACCTCCTCCAACCAAACACACAATGAACTAAAGTAAGAAACACATCCCCACGCCCCTTCCCCCTCCTACCCACCTCATCCAACCAATCACACAATGAACTAAAGTAAGAGACATATCCCCAACGCCCCTTCCCACTCCTACCCACCTCCTCCAACCACACACACAATGAAATAAAGTAAGAAACATATCCCCGCCCCTTTCCCTCCTACCCACCTCCTCCAACCAAACACACAATGAACTAAAGTAAGAAACATATCCCCGCGCCCCTCCCCCTCCTACCCACCTCCTCCAACCAAACACACAATGAACTAAAGTAAGAAACATATCCCCCACCCCTTCCCCTCCTACCCACCTCCTCCAACCAAAAACACAATGAACTAAAGTAAGAAACACCCCCCCCCCCCACGCCCCTTCCCCCTCCTACCCACCTCCTCCAACCAATCACACAATGAACTAAAGTAAGAGACATATCCCCAACGCCCCTTCCCACTCCTACCCACCTCCTCCAACCACACACACAATGAAATAAAGTAAGAAACATATCCCCGCCCCTTTCCCTCCTACCCACCTCCTCCAACCAAACACACAATGAACTAAAGTAAGAAACATATCCCCGCGCCCCTCCCCCTCCTACCAACCTCCTCCAACCAAACACACAATGAACTAAAGTAAGAAACATATCCCCCACCCCTTCCCCTCCTACCCACCTCCTCCAACCAAAAACACAATGAACTAAAGTAAGAAACACATCCCCCACGCCCCTTCCCCCGCCTACCCACCTCCTCCAACCAAACACACAATGAACTAAAGTAAGAAACACATCCCCACGCCCCTTCCCCCTCCTACCCACCTCCTCCAACCAAACACACAATGAACTAAAGTAAGAAACACATCCCCCACGCCCCTTCCCCCTCCTACCCACCTCCTCCAACCAATCACACAATGAATTAAAGTAAGAGACATATCCCCAACGACCCTTCCCACTCCTACCCAACCACACACACAATGAACTAAAGTAAGAAACATATCCCCGCCCTTCCCCTCCTACCCACCTCCTCCAACCAAACACACAATGAACTAAAGCAAGAAATATATCCCCCACGCCCCTTCCCCGTCCTACCCACCTCCTGCAACCAAACACTCAATGAACTAAAGTAAGAAACATATACCCGCGACCCTCCCCCTCCTACCCACCTCCTCCAACCAAACGCACAATGAATTAAAGTAAGAAACATATCCCTGCGTCCCTTCGCCTCCTACCCACCTCCGCCAACCAAATACACAATGTACTAAAGTAAGAAACATATCCCTGCGCCCCTTCCCCCTCCTACCCACCTCCTCAGACCAAACACACAATGAACTAAAGTAAGAAAGATATCCCCACGCCCCTTCCCCCTCCTACCCGCCTCCTTTAGCCAAACACACAATGAACTAAAGTAAGAAATATATCCCCGCGCCCCTTCACCTCCTACCCACCTCCTTCAAGCACACACACAATGAACTAAAGTCAAAAACATATCCCCGCGCCCCTTCACCTCCTACCCACCTCCTCCAACCAAACACACAATGAACTAAAGTAAGAAACATTCCCCTTCCCCTTCCCCCTCCTACCCACCTCCTCCAACCAAACACACAATGTACTAAAGTAAGAAACATATCCCCCACGCCCCTTTCACCCTGCTACCCACCTCCTCCAACCAAACACAATCAACTAAAGTAAGAAACATATCGCCGCGCCCTTTCCCTCCTACCCACCTCCTCTAACCACACACACAATGAACTAAAGTAAGAAACATATCCCTGCGCCCCTTCCCCCTCCTACCCACCTCCTCCAACCAAACACACAATGAACTAAAGTAAGAAACATATCCCCGCGCCACTTCCCCTTCCTACCCACCTCCTCCAACCAAACGCACATTGAATTAAAGTAAGAAACATATCCCTGCGTCCCTTCGCCTCCTACCCACCTCCTCCAACCAAATACACAATGTACTAAAGTAAGAAACATATCCCTGCGCCCCTTCCCCCTCCTACCCACCTCCTCAAACCAAACACACAATGAACTAAAGTAAGAAAGATATCCCTACGCCCCTTCCCCCTCCTACCCGCCTCCTCCAGCCAAACACACAATGATCTAAAGTAAGAAATATATCCCCGCGCCCCTTCCCCTCCTACACACCTTCTCCAAGCACACACACAATGAACTAATGTCAAAAACATATCCCCGCGCCCCTTCACCTCCTACCCACCTCCTCCAACCAAACACACAATGAACTAAAGTAAGAAACATTCCCCGCGCCCCTTCCCCCTCCTACTCACCTCCTTCAACCAAACACACAATGTACTAAAGTAAGAAACATATCCCCCATGCCCCTTTCCCCCTCCTACCCACCTCCTCCAACCAAACACAATCAACTAAAGTAAGAAACATATCGCCGCGCCCCTTTCCCCTCCTAACAACCTCCTCTTACCACACACACAATGAACTAAAGTAAGAAACATATCCCCGCGCCCCTTCCCCTTCCTACCCACCTCCTCGAACCACACACACAATGAACTAAAGTAAGAAATATATCCCCACGCCCCTTCCCCTTCCTACCCACCTCCTCGAACCACACACACAATGAACTAAAGTAAGAAACATATTCCCGCGCCCCTTCCACCTCCTACCCACCTCCTCCAACCAAACACACTATGAACTAAAGTAAGAAACGTATCCCCGCGCCCCTTCCCCCTCCTACCCACCTCCTCCAACCAAACACACAAGGAACTAAAGTAAGAAACTGTGTGTGTGTGTAGTTTTATGGTGTATAGTTCCTTCACCAACAAGCCTTTCGGATATCTACCCCGAGATAGGTACAATAGAGACTGGACTTGAAAGTAAGAAACATATCCCACTTCCCACCCTCCCACCCCGGCCCCAACACACACGTCCACCCACTACTATTAATACATGCATTTACATAATAATCATGCATTTATATAATGTTATGATACTTTCATAAATTTGTGTTTAGATAACAGTCTGTGAAATAGCAATAAATATATTATGTGGAAGTATTTGAACAAGTTACACAGCATATGCTTCTGAAATACATTAACCTAAATTGATTTTTTTTTATGAAAACTCGTCGCGGACCGAACGCGTTCGAGTATTTGTTTCAATCTTCAGTCAAGGAAATTTAAACATATTGGTCTTTGAATATAATAGTTAATTAACAATGTGTTTTCAATATAGCATCAGCTAAGGCAGTACAAATAAAGACGAAATGGAATTCGTCTTTAAATTATTAGAATTAATCAACTTTTATCGGATCAATCTGTCGAATATATGTCAGTATGAATGTCTACATGGTGTAGATTTACCGTAAGTCTATGTCTCAGTGATCGATACCGTTGAAACAGTGATGATATGTTCATCACTGTTTCAAAGGCCATCACTGTTTCTAAAACTACAATAGGCCTCTCTGATCTTAAAACTTTCCATGATAATAATCAAAGGGTTGCAATTTTATGTATGGAATGCTTTATTTTTAAAAACAATACAAACGTATTAGTTGAACAAATTTAATTTTAATTTAGTAAAATTAGACTGAATAAATAGAAGTATGCTGTGTTTTAATATAAAAATTATTATCTTTGTGAAAAGACAGGTATTTTAAGACGTCTTTTACATTGAAGCACATTTCGATACATATTTGGAACAAATCTTGAATAATAAAGTGTAATGACAGAACTGAAAAATTAGCGGGAGGCGAGGAAGTTTAATGTTTAGTATGGAGACTACATGATCTCAGGATCGAAATATCGCCCAGCACCAATTTATTCTTATGATATCAGCAGATCTACTATAAAGTATAATTTTAAAAACCGAAATGAGTTTTTTTATTAATTTGTAGTTGTTTTTTTTGTTGGTTAAACATACGTCAGCTGACATGACCCGTTATTCGGATTAGACTAAAACCGAAATCCCCACATTAAATCAAATGTATTATCAACCATAAACAAATAAGGGCCCAGCCTCAACAGCGCCATACATAAGGGGCGGTCGGATTATAAACCTTGGGAACACACAAATACACACATGAATGCTAATGAAGTTAATTTATTAACATCTTGTCAAATAACGGTTAATTTCAAAGCCATATTCTCTGTTACTTCTGAAAGGACCTCATGTTCTCTGTTAATATATTTCTAATATCCCATTAATTTCGGATTACTGCTGATTTTATTGTTTTTTCCTAATTACTAGTAGTTTATGAGGGGTTGATAAATATTTCAAGATTGCCGTGTGTTCCTTTATAATATTTTGTCACAAATCATATGTGTTATAACTGACATTAGTTGCTCAATTTTTTTATAATACATGTATATAATATAGCATTATTATATAAAACATACGAATGTGTGTTTACACAATACTATTATACTATGGAGAAGAAAGAACTTATATTATAATCATCAATAGGTCTAGGACGGGTATAAAACACACGAAACAGTTTTATATTTACATGATAATATTATATTTTATTTAAAGGGGTTGATGCACTAATTTCAAACAATGTTTATTTTAAAGGGCTCCGAATAACTTGAAAAGAAATGAAAGAATTAACAAAATGCCATGAAAAATAAAAGAGATAATTATGATTTATTGAAATTTTGCAAAGAACCATAAATGGAAGAGGCAATCCTGGAACGATGACGTCATCGCGCCTTTCTACCATATATTGTATATTGACAAAATGTCTTTTAAAGCAAAGAAAACCACTGCAAATGAAATATAAGCATACAATTGATACATTTTACATCTGTATATTTACTTTTAAACATTTTGCAGTGATTTTCTTTGCTTTTAAAATATATTTTGTCAATGTGCCACCTATGGTAAAAAGGCGTGATGACGTCATCGTTCCAAGATGACCGCCTCCATTTATGTTCTTTGCAAAATTCAATAGGTCATATCTCCTTTATTTTTTATAGCATTTTGATAAATCTTTCAGCTTTTTTCAAGTTTTTTTAGAGCCCTTTTAAATAAATTGTGTTTGCAAATAGTGCATCAACCCCTTTTAAAAAAACACAATTCACAACATGTTTTCATTCGTTTGATTCTTTCTGTTAAAAACAAAACATAGCGTTTAATTAAAAAAAAAAATAATTCAAGGAGGTCCACGCTTCTCAATAGAAAATAGCTATTTCACTGTTTGAAAATATACTGACGGTAGGTGTCTCTCTTGCACATTTTTATCATTATCATTCTCCACATGCACGTTATTGTTGTTACTATAGCGACGGGGAGAAGATGTAAATGTAAACAATGAATTGCATTATTTCGCGGCGTTTATAAGGATATAATACACATGAAGCAATTTTGTTTTACTATAGAGCCTAAGGATAAAAACCGAGTAACACAAATTGTTTCACCTACGAGAAATAAGGTAAACTCTCAACATCTCCGCGATGGAAAATTATGAATTTACACGATAATATCATACAATACACTATCGTTTTACAAAACATATGAAACCAAAGCAAATGAAATGCGCGTTATTGTTGTTTAAACTGAAACTTGGAAGATAAATGATACAACAGACCGATACTATGTTCAAACTATACTGTTATGGTTAAATATCAGAGACCAAATGATTGATTTCTTGTATAATATATTGCTGAAATACATGTCGTATGCCATAAAGTTGACACATAAACCATATCCGCTAATAAAATTGTCATAACCAATTACTATGGCAATAAAAGTAAATCACCAACTACTTGTCACGTGATACTTGTTGCAGGAACCATGTAGATTTCACACCTGTCACGTGTTCACGTGACCACTTGTTAATATTGCCAAGTACGTGTCATCTGCCATTACGCAAAACTCTATTTTCTGAGAAAATGTGTATTATATTGAACATTAAAAGGTTATTAATAAAATTTAATGACATTTATATAATATGCATTTAGTATTTTGGTGAAAAACAATGTTTTGAACAAAACAAAAATAAACATAGAATGATCATCGATGAAAACATTAAGCATTTTATTGCCTCCACCATCACCACTCACCGGATCAAATGTTGAGAGGACGACATATTCTCGTTTGCCAGAGTATCGTTGATAAGATCTGAGAATAGACAAAAGTCCCCACCCTACCCTACCCGACTTCCTCACATGCACACACATTCCTACTCACCCCACCACCGAGGGGCGAACAAACTTGATAAATTATTTTACAGATTTAGTTTTTACTGCTTTTTATGTGTATTTTGTGCGTGTTTTCCACATGTCTGATAATATATCAGTTAGAAGATATACATATTTTTCTGTTAGAGCTGTGGGCTATTTACCTTACTCTGTGTGATATTAGAATACTTGAATGACTTTTTATGGGGAAAGTGGGTGGCTTGGGTGGTGGGGAATAATATATACTGACATCTATTGATTATGGGATCACCAAACAGGCTGTAGACATAATGTAATTATCAAAATCAAATCATGGCCAACGAAACATGCTGTAGACATGAATATAATTATCAAAATGAAATAATGGGCCCACGAAACATGCTGCAGACCTGATATAAATATCACGCTGCAGACTTGATATAATTATCAAAATGAAATCATGGACCAACGAAACATGATGCAGACATAATGTTATTATCAAAAAAATGAAATCATGGCCCACTAAACATAAATATCAAAATTAAATCATGGGCCCACGAAACATGCTGCAGACCTGATATAAATATCACGCTGCAGACTTGATATAATTATCAAAATGAAATCATGGACCAACGAAACATGATGCAGACATAATGTTATTATCAAAAAAATGAAATCATGGCCCACTAAACATGAATATCAAAATTAAATCATGGGCCCACGAAACATGCTGCAAACCTAATATAAATATAATGCTGCAGACCTGATATAATTATCAAAATGAAATCATTCAACCACGAAACATACTGCAGACCTAATATAATTATCAAAATTAACGCATAGGCCCATGAAACATGCTGCAGACCTGATATAATTATCAAAATGAAATCATTCACCCACAAAACATGCTGAAGATCTCATATAATTATCAAAATGAAATCGTGGGCCCACGAAACATGCTGCATACGTGATATAATTATAATGCTGCAGACCTGATATATCATAATTATCTAAATGAAATCATGGCCCACAAAACATGCTGTAGACCTGATGTAATTATCAAAATAAAATCATGACCCACAAAACATGCTACAGTCATGATTTAATTATAATGCTACATACTTAATATAATTATCATGCTGCTGACCTGAATAATCATCAAAATGAAACCATGGGCCCGCGAAACATACTGTAGACCTGACGTATTTATCATAATGAAATCATGGGCCCACCAAACATACTGCAGACCTGATATAATTATAATGCTGCAGACCTGATATAATTATAATGCTGCAGACCTGATATAATTATAATGCTGCAGACCTGATATAATTATAATGCTGCAGACGTGATATAATTATAATGCTGCAGACCTGATATAATTATAATGCTGCAGACCTGATATAATTATAATGCTGCAGACCTGATATAATTATAATGCTGCAGACCTGATATAATTATCGAAATGAAAATCAAATTATCTTCGCTGATGGTATGACTGTGATTGAAGAAGATGTAAACAATCCTCGAATGTCTAATCGGCAAGTACATAAGTATGTATTTAATTTCAATTAATAAATTCAATTTGAACCTAAAAGTTCGACATACATACATTTTTGTAATATTTTGGTGTTTTTAGGTGGAGGGAGAGGCTAATCTTTCTTCAAAGAAGAAGAAATGAAATCGATTTGTTGAAGTCCAATACCAATCGGAATGAGTCCCAAGGATGATCAAAGGTACAAGCCGAACCCGACTTATTTGTAAACTCTTGAAATTGATATACCCGTCCCCATTATGAACTGTTACATTTACCCTATTTACTAAATAAGGCAAATAAAGTTTTATTGTATTTGTTCATTTCTCTTACATTTCGTTCACCGCTCTTTTATTGTCTCCAAGTGTTATTGTATTGTACACAAAACTTCATGAGTTCAGTTTGTGAGCATTTTAATGCTTCATTACGTAGGGTAGTGAAACTTATGCATTATGTCGATAGGTTTCTAATTTATTTTGTAGATTGATGAACATTTTGCCAAATCATAAACAGAGGTTTGAACTTCACATTTACTTTTATATGATGTATACTACATTGGCCGGAACATCTTTATTTCCTGTGGATATCAGTTCATGCAGTTGGGCTTTATTTTGTGTCTTAGACTTATTTAGAACCATATTACTTCAGTAGGATACGGTTCCTGGATGGCTTTGCATCATTCCCTTCTCTTGTCAAGTGAGAAAGTGTCGTGAGGTATACAGTACTGGTTCTACCAAGGAAAAGTGTGGTGGTTTGCCTCTACCACAAAGAAATCGACCGTCATATATGGCCTAGCATGTGCTAAAAATGACGTAAAACACCATTCAAACAGACAAACTCTATCTGGGCTGGGGCGACTCGATGTGACGATGTATAACATATATTATGTTCATGAACCGTCAAACAATAATTGAAATACATGCCTGCTTAGTGTTATGAATACAAAGTTCTTCTTTTCCTATGATAACATAGTAAACAACGATCATCTAATCAAATCGTATAAATATTTTCTTTTTTTGTAATTATTGCAATGTCATGTACCTTGATATTCGTTAAGATGCATGTCTTATGTAAGAAATATATATGTATGCATTTATGAAATTAATCTATTTAAATTAATATGTTTACATTAAAAAATAGTCACAACACGTCTACACTTTGGTACAATATTAATATAAAAAGGCTAGAAACATTTAATTTCAAAAATAGCAACAATCAAATATTGATTACTATAGAGGTAAGTTCAAAGATCAGCCATTGTGTTTTTATTATCTTTGGTTCAAAGGGACCGCGATTTCACGTGACAAGTTTGACAAAGTGATGCATAGATTTAAAGATTTAAGGCACATCTACATACTGTATACATTCATACCAACATCGTATGATCTAGTTATTAGATTGATCTGATAAGTATCGAATAAGATGGATAATGACACAGACTGTACCGCTAGTTGAATCTTTATTAGCTTTATTGGAATCTGAGATACGGTAGATCATAATAATAATAATAATAATAATAATAATAATAATAATAATAATAATAATAATAATAAATAAATAAATAAATAAATAAATAAATAAATAAATAAATAAATATAAATAAATAAATAAATAAATAAATAAATAAATAAATAATAAATAAATAAATAAAAAAAAAAAATAAAAAAAATAAAAAAATAATAATAATCAGAGGATACCATATTTGGCAGCATATACCACCTTAAAATAACGTTTAATAACTGCTTTATTCAAATAATACATGAGCTTAAAAGGCCATCATGAGGACAGAAATACAATTAAGTTAATAATAAGACAATACAGTTATAAATGCCTGAACTAATATTAAGAAAAGGCAATACAACTTTAATGAAAACCTCGTTTTCTGTATAACATCTTAGATGAATAGTAAAAGTGCAAGTTGTTTCAGCAAATTAATGAAACATACAGTCCTCGCCAAAACGTTAATATTATCAAGAACTGTGTTCCGTGCCTTGAGCCAATATGACAGACCTTGGACCAATAACTGGGCCAATATGAAACCACTTAATTAATAACATCATAGTATCATATCATCACAATTCAGCAAAGCAACTGTAATAAGGTCCCATATATGCATGTTTATTATTGTATCGTCACAGTTATTACTGCTGTAATAAATACATATGCCTATGATCAATATAGATATATTGTGCACAACATGGGTAGAGGGAATATAGATATATTGTGCACAGCGTGGGTAGAGGGAATATAGATATATTGTTCACAACGTGGGTAGAGAGATATATTGTGCACAACATGGGTAGAGGGAATATAGATATATTGTGCACAAAATGGGTAGAGGGAATATAGATATATTGTGCACAACGTGGGTAGGGAGAATATAGATATATTATGCACAACATGGGTAGAGGGAATATAGATATATTGTGCACAGCGTGGGTAGAGGGGATATAGATATAGTGTGCACAACGTGGGTAGAGGGAATATAGTTATAGTGTGCACAACATGGGTAGAGGGAATATAGATATAGTGTGCACAACATGGGTAGAGGGAATATAGATATATTGTGCACAGCGTGGGTAGAGGGGATATAGATATAGTGTGCACAACATGGGTAGAGAGATATACACCGTAGTAATTAAACCCAAATATGCATAGATTTTCCATCCGAGAGAAACCTCAAGTTGTGTTGTTCAGGGAATATACACCCAATACCAGCTTCTGTCCAAGAAAGAAAACAAACAGTTAGTTTTGCGAACGTGCTTGTCAAACCACGTACGCAGAGAATATGAAGAAGGCTAATCCGACTCTTGCTTGACCGATGAGATAGTCTCCAAACTGCAACCGTGTAGCCATTTCGAACGTGTGGGTGAGGGTTTCTCTGTTTTAATTAACAAATAAAGCAAACCATTTTACCTTTCTCTTTTGTGGTGAGTGTTTTTTTTTTGTTTCGTTGGTGGGGTGGGGTGGGGTGGGGTGGGAGGAGGTGCGAGGGTGAGGGTTCTTGTTCATGTCGTAGGTGTTTTGTGTCGGATGTACCCTTTCCCCATCCTACCTCACAATACACAACTATAAACTTGTTAATACAACCATACTCTTGTTTATGAAATACTTTTTTCACGAACATATTGGATACAGTGTAGTTAATATTTATGTTATACAGAATTACGAATATGTAATAAAAACTAAAATGGGAAAAAAAGTGAGACAACACCATTGATTTTGAATTATCTCATTTGGTTCAAGTCACTTTCTGCTAATATCATGAGATCATCTTTGATCTAAATATGTGAAATGAAAACATCAAATGCATTTTTTTTCAAAAGATTACAAAATCTCTAACACTATCAGTGTCGAAGATCAGACATCATAGCACCTTGTCCGAGTTGTCCCACATACATGCCGGGTACTATATGATTTTCACTTGATAATTGATGAACAGAGAGTGAGAGAAGAAGAAAGATGACAAGAGATAAGCGGCGGAGGTCTTTGATATTGTTATAGGTTAAAAAGATAATACTATGTTAGACATGATGTCGAACACGAAAAATACAAGCGCGAATGTAAACATCAATTTTACATAATTTTCTTTAAAAATGTTTTATTTAAAAAAAATAAAAAAAATAACGACATGCACATTGAATATACATGTTTTGTGTTAACATTAAATAAAGCACGTTACATATTGTATATATTATCACCAAAATAGAGACACAAGAAAATAAAAAATATGTTTCGAACGAACGACGCATAAATGAAATACGTGCCGGCATTTTGTCATATTTTATAGCATGAACATGTGTGTGTTTGAAGTATACTGAGCAAAAATAAAAACAGTATCCCTTTGTCCTTTCCCTTATTGCATAGTCAGCAAAGCAGGAAATAATAAATGAAGTATATAGAATAATTAGATCGAATACCACCAATAGTCCAAACAAAATATTTTTTTGAAAAGTTTAGTCCTCGTGTGTGTGTGTGTGTGTGTGTAATTCTAAGGTTTATAGTCCGTCCGCCAACGAACACGTCAAGGTATACCTGACGCGATGGGCACAATAGAGTCTGGACTTTTAAAGGTGTAATTTTGAATTTTGAAGCTGATATAGACCTTGCCAACAGGTCTGTTTAATGCCTATATATGTGCTAAAAGCGGTGTCAACAACAGCGGTTAATTAAACCTAATTTCGTGTATTGACACCTAAGTTTAGTACTCAAGGGAGTTATCCTCTTTTTTCTTAAACCATGCATTTTTGGTAAAAACTCACAAAATCTACGAACATTAACTCAATGTGTTCAAGACAATATTCTCTATACGTTGCTTTCGAAAATAAATCACACAAAAACACAACACCGATTGTGTAGGTAGCAGCTTTTGATTATTAAAAATCATCAAATTACCTCCCTATAAGGTTTCCATAGCATCCATAAAAGAGTATTGCTTGGCAAAATTTGAAACTGTTTAAAGGAATATTTAGAACTGAGTGAAGATAAAACATTGTTTAACTAAAGCACTGTTCAACCTGTCCTACGCCCTCAAAAACTGGCGTATGGGAATACCAGTAAAAAAGGGGGTACTTTTTTTGGTGAGTATACTTATTTATACAATATATTAGATCCATTATATATAAACAGACAGTTAAAGAAACCCTGATAGCATAAGACAATTAAAAGACAACAAATACTTGATTTTCTACGTTTAAATTCGGAAGCTATAAACTAAATTTTAATATATCCTATTTTAAGTTTTCATTTATATCTGAGAACATACACCTCGCAACATGTGTAAAAGATGACATTTGTTTTAAACTTATTTTAATTCCAATAATTATACAAACATTGCAAATGTACATTTTACAAAATGTGAAAAAAAATATTGGAACGAACGCGGTTGCTTATAGAGTTTCTTTCCTAGGGTGCTTATAAATTACAGATAATACTGGCACGTATAATAAATTGCACAATGAAAATATGAAACAATTGTTCAACTATATATAGATGTAAGTGTAATTAGATTTATGCCACATAAACAAGTTTAAAACAAGAAAGAAAGGAGAATACAAAATAGTATAAATGTATTTGGATTAACTAGAATGTTCGTGCCATGTCGTATAGCATATGCATTAACTAGGCGACCCAGACATATTATATATACGTTTCTATAACTTGCATGCAAGACATGACAGTCATATATGCGTCTACAATATTATGGAACGTTCCAGTTCTCAAATTAGAATGGAAAAAATAATTAGTTCTCTTAACTGTTTTCTTTTATTGAAAACAGCAACAATAATAATAATAATAATAATAATACAGGAACTATTCCAATACGATGTCATAACGAGGTTCTCTATGGACACAGATATTGGTGCTATATGAAATTATTCCTGAATTTCCATGTCAAGTGTCAGAATCAATACCCGCAATTTCCAATATTTCCCAGCACAGTTTGACATGCATATTCAATCGCGCAGGTCAGTGTCTATCATTGACCAATCAGAGATGACTTAATAGGTAAATGGGCGGGAGTAACACCGGTATTTGGGGTATAATATGAATATTCATGAGATACCGTTTGTTATCGCATCTTGGACACGCCCATTACTTTTGTCAAACCGACTGCAATAAAACCTCGGTGTTTTTCGTATTCCTTCAGTATTGACAAACTATTCTACCAATGTAAACTGTTTTATGGACTTATATACATCACCATCAAAGACGAACTATATTTCATGTTAAGAGTATAATTTTATAACTTTTATTTTCAATTGGAAGTTTAGTGTTATTGTTTTTGACGGACAAGTTTATAGTGCTTCTAACACTTATTGATAATAACGAATTGTGTGTTTTGAGTGATATTGAATTCGTTATTGTGTGAACTATAAAGTAACCGACCAGTGACTTAATTATGTCGGCAATGGTGATGTGTCCCGACAACGCGCCATCGTCGGCCATGTTTCAACGCTACCCATCGCCGCCTGTGAGCTACCCATTTAACGGTTTCAGCTACAACACCACAGGGGCTCAGCACCCACAGGACTACAACCAGTTTCAGATGACCGACCCCACCGTCCAGCAGGTTTGGTACAATGCTATGTACGGGGCTCGGCCCGACGAGTGGGGCTATGCGCCCGGCACGACCACTGCCATCACAAACACGCCGCCGGGGATGGGCACGTATTCTTACCGCTCCGGAAACATGGGACTTGACTACAGCCAGACTCCCGGCCAGATGAATTCATCATCGGACTCCCCTGGGGACAGTTCGTCTAGTTCGACTTCCGGTTCGCCGTCAAACAAGCAGCTACGACCACCGTATGATTGGATGAAGAAGGCAGCGTACCAGTCGGCACCGTCTACAGGTAATTACATAGACTGTTAGAGTAAATAGGTGATTGTCTAGTTTCAAGTTCGACTCCTTGGTTAAATAATAATAAACAACAAAAAGTCTCGAAACCAATTTAAAAAGTACTTATTTCTATTCAGAGTTATCTAATCTTAATTCAGTCCCGATATTTCTGCAAAATGTTTTTCGCACCCAAAAGTCGAACTGGAACGGATTGATCATTTAGACACAAACTTGACATATTGTTGATGTTTATTGCTGGGGAAGCGCATCGTGCCCGAGTACCTTTATGGATACAAATAAGGCCTGTGGAGAAACATCAACCCTGCTCTTTCAATTATTAGATGAACCGAATACAACATGTCATCTTACATTGCAAAACATAATAATAATAGTAGTAGTAGTAACAACAATCATAATATTAATAGACAAATAATTACGTTTGTTATTTTAAAATCATGCATTTTCAGTTTATTTAATGCTTGCAATTTAATGAGTGTCTTCAGGGTCCCTGGCTGATAGGGCCAGAGTGATACATTTATACAATTTGTTAGTTTGAGCTCTTATACTGTTCCATAGATACATATTTATGTTTCACAAATATTCATGATTAAACACGTATGTATATATTATTCTCACGTCTCCGAGTCTCAGTCGTACAAAGGATACTGTGGTGATACTCTGGCAAGCGATGATCTAGTGATCTTCATACAAAAACAAAAAAAGTTGCTATTTTCTCAAATGTCGGCACCTCGACGAAAAAAGCTGAAGATATTCCAATTAAGCTGAAAATCTACATTTCATTCAAAACCTTTTACATTAAAGGGACACACGGCAATCTTGATTTTTTTTAAACTCACAGCGTCCCGTAGTTTTATCTGGGTAACGTACATACATTTTTTTCAATCATTAATATTAATTATAAGAATAGTAATAAACAAATTGTATTTGCATATTATTCAATTTTGATATTATTGCACCAATAATATAGTAAACTAAGACGAAAAACGGAATACTTACACTTTTATTTATTTAAATGTAACCAGGTTAAAAGTAAACATTATCCTGGATATATAAGTCGAGACACCCATTTCAAACACTTCAAGATTGCCGTGTGTCCAACTTATTATTCTTGAATAAAAAAATCAGAATGTAAATAATTAAATTAACTGTTATAATATGATTCTGTAGGGTAAAGTGAAATCGTCTCTGTATTGCACAACCTAAACTACGCTTTGCAAGTTACATAAAAATAATAATCGTGTTGTAATAATAATACAAAACTTCTTTAATACAGATAATGTATACTAATATCAAAAATTCCTTTTAGATTTGATGTAATTAAGAAATTTCACAAATACATTTTCATAAATTATTAACAATTACACACACGTTTGAATCACTGTGTAGGTCCGATAATTTTCAATCAAGCGCGCATTTAGCACGTGCAGAGACGAGACATGTGTTACGTTTACAGACCTTTCGTCTCCTTAACATTTTGACAGAGGGCACGGCCAAATGCATTTGTTGTATGACTTAACTGGGCAATAACTTGTATGTTTAATTTTCAAATCAAAAGTTGTTTTGAATTTTCCTACTTGTTTATTCATCTCTGTGGTCCTGATTGAAAGATATCGTTGATTGTTTATCGATGAATCGTTATACGTATACCATGCTATTAATAATGCCACTCAACTTCAATGATATTGTTAAGTTTAAAATGCTGGAACCCCGAAAGTGTTAGTTGAAGTTCTTATTTAATATTATTTATTTAAAAAAACAAAATTTAATTAATTTACATCACAGAAACAGCCAAATGTTTCCTGAAATCACATATAATCCGCTCGCAACATCTAAGCAAGTTCAGTCAAACCCAATCGTTTGATCACTTTAATAAAGCTGGTGATAAAAAATCGTATTCCTTTTGTCTTGAACTGGGTAAACAGAAATAAAAGCAAATAATGACTGCAAAATTAACTATAAACTCTCCTAGTGCAATACTTTCTTGATAAATCAGCGGCGATTGTCGTATCAGCACATGTAAAACGTATATATCTTTCTGCTCAAATAATTAAATTAATGTATTTCATTGAAAAGCAATTTCACAATATGTCAAACAAAAATCTGTAAGTGTAAAATCGAGCTCTTCTAAGTCGGATAGCTAAAATGTGTGAATAGTTTAAAACCTTACATTTGATCATTTTAATATTTGTATTAAAATTAACAATAAATGCCAAATTTTATCAACATGGAGTCTAAGGGATATGTAGACAAAGGAGTGGACAACATTTTGTGTCATCATTTTTGATAAGTATGGAATAACTTATAATAATATATTTCCGAGTTGAGAAGAATCTCTAACGTATTCAAGTGCACTATTTTCATATAATTATGTCTCACAAAACGCGTGCATTCATATAATGAATTGGATTTGAATTTAACATTTCATTTAATATATAAATGAGACAGACTGTCTTGTCTTCTCAGTGTTTATTCGTTTTAGCGAATGAACGACGTTACTTTTGGTAAAAAAAATCATTGTTATATTCAATCTATTTTGACCAGGAACTTCGCTATTTTCATCGTATTAGAAGATTATATAAGCTTAGCGCGCCCACTTGAAGATCAAAAGTTAATCAGACCTACACCTATGCTACCACAATACCTTAATTTATTTTTCTATCTACATTTAAATCGAAACTACAAAACCGCGTCGTAACGGACCGATTATTCGGATAATACCCAAATGTTGGCTAAAATAGCGCTAACTTTCACAAAAATCATAAATAGAACTCTCACCTTTACTTAAATAACCACATATGTTGTCCGCGAAAATTGACCAAAATTAAATGAGTTTTGTAAAGGTTTCTACACCATAATATCTATTGTATTCACTCTTCTTATGCAATGTAGATGTATTAGAGGGATCACCTCGCACCTATACGATAGAAGGCTTTCAATTAACTTTAATTGACAATGCTGTAATACTTTCTATCATTGGTATTTCGGAACACACGCTTTGAATTACGGGTGTGAAACGTGGGGCGGGTTTGTAACAGTTAACGTCTTAGTAACATTTGAATACATAAACTAAAATCCACCTACATTTAAAAGATATATAATAATTTATATAAAGTCAACAACTTTCCCAAACAATGGACTGACAATAAGACTGACAACAACATGAGTCACAGGACATGCATACATTGTTCCTGAACATCTTCTTCTTCTTTTCTTCTTTGAATTGAATAATTAAAATCTAGATACACACACACACACACACACACACACACACACATTTTACCCAATAACATGCAAAACTATGATTAACCGGTCTAATAACGATACGGGTGAAGTAGTAAATTGCATGAATTAAGTTTCTATTCTCCGTTTTAGATCAAACAGACATGCGTGCATTATGAATTATTTACAAACGTTAGTAATGAGACTGTTGTCCAGAGCATGTCTGACCATCGTTCATACAGTATATCACCTCATCATGACAACACTTCCAGATATATTTATATAACAGAGCTTTTGTGAATATCAGGAGTAATCTGCGGGAGATGGTAGAATTGTCCAAACATTTGATGGTGATATTATTCTTATCGGAGGACCTTATTATAATATTAAATCGGTGAAATAGTGTCGCGCTTCGATTATGCTACTTCTCCTCCTCCTCCTCCTCCTCCCCTCATCATCGTCATCATCGTCTTCATCATCTTAGTATCGTTGACATCACGTCCCATTAGAACTTATATATTTTTTGTAAATAATGAGAGTTTAGATCTGAGGCATGGAAATGGTGTCATTATTAATAATTGCTACTGCGAATGAACATATCAATGAAGTTGACTTTACCTCGGTCACAACTTTATGTTACTCAAAAGTCTACAAACTGTATATAGGGAAACGTGATTGTTTTTTCCGCTTTCGATAAAAAAAACAATGGTAACTCTTGTATCTTCACCCGGAGCAAATACGTGTTAATTATTGCTGCCACGTGATAATGATTTGACAAATGTATATAGGATGGATCAAATTAAACCGTGCCGCGGAACGAAAGAACGATTGAGTCACAATTTATTCACGCGTAATTAATCACTCTAGTTGATTTCTGAGTTGGTTCTTATTGCTGATGCCCCGTTCAAAAACATCAAACTGGTCACCCTGGAAGAGTTCTGTGGTTTCATTCTTAGGCGTATTATTTGCATATGTTTAAAGCATCCTTTGAAATAAAAACTAATCGGTTTGGTATTATTCATACAGATTTATTTCGATAGGAAACATAGCTTAAGCGGATCATTTCTGTTTGTATTTTATTTTGTGAAAGTGAAACTATTAATATTTATAAAAACAAATCAAGGTCGAACGTAGCATTTATTGTACCTTATTGTCCCTCAGGGTATATGAAAGGTAATGGGGTAGCTGTCATGTACCAAAGTTCCAACTGCCTCAGTAGATCTACGAATGCTGTATTAGTAAACTAGATGTATTTATTTATTAAATGTGTGGACTTTTTTAATACATAGACGTATATCTCTAGACTCACCACTTTTTTCTGCGACAACCTGTTATTTGTGTTATCGCCAGTAAGATCTGATAATGTTTTTACAATGCGGAGGGACTGGAAAATATTATGTTCGCTGTTATGATCGACCACTCCGACAGGTGCCCAGCATGTACAGTATGGCCACCGTGGGTACCCAGACCATGGCGGTCACTTTGATATACGGCTATGACCCCCGTGGGTCTATCAAGCAGTGCTAATAAGTACTGTAACGGTCAGCGCATCTTCCGCAAAAACACATTTTGTCCAGATTGAATAATTATCTTTATTTCTATGGATTCAAAGAGCCTGATGTAGACTCAATGTCATTAATTTCTAATAATGACTATTAATTAGCAGATTATAGAGACTTAAAAGAACCGCCGGTATTGCGCTCTGTATCTCTTGTCTATTGTCGGTCTTACCGCATGTTGGTGCCATAATTCACCGCAACTAGCCGGTAATGCACACGTTATGGCAGATCAGTTTACACAGATGTATTTTTGTTTATTTACAGAGATAAAAACTTTATTCTTTTACAACCGTTTTATGGGTGGGCTATAAATTGCTAAATAAATCGTGCCTGCCATATTATTCATGTCCACCGTCAGCCAATCGTTTAGAATGAGTCAATTATGAAAGGAAATTGTTATAAGCCTAATAACTCTCGCCATTAAGCAGGTACAACAAACAAACAAACAAACAAACGCACGCACGCACGCAAACATTCGGAACATAAAAAGGTAATGGGTGGGATTTGGGAGGTAACGTTTATAATAAACGTTGAAACTTTTCCACTCAGTCTGTCGAGCTATTCATTAACATCTGTACGCGTATTATCATTTATTTTTCAAATAATTTGTTACAAAATTCATTTTGCGGTTCAGATTGGAAATTAATGGCAACGAATAGGCCTTTTCCGACGCGCGAAGTCTTACTTTTATCGGCAAAGGATTTAGATCTAACACATTTCAAAAGATTTATTCAAACTATGCGATAAGTTTTTCTTGCAGATACCGTTTTGTTTGTTGCTTCGCACCAAAAAGCTTATAGGGATTTTATTTGTTTCTGTGTTCAAATGATCGCCGGTCTCGCTTGTACAAATTACCGAGGAGGCCCGAAAACATTTGGAATGAGTTTTTATTTTTTATTTTTTATTGATCTCTCCTTCTTAACGTTTATCAATCCGAAACTTAGCCACACGTAAAAGGTCACTAAAATTTAGGAAACTAATATGAAATTAAATATGTCTTGATTAATTTGCGTAAATTATGATATTTACCTTTATATAATTTCAGTTATTCGTTTAAGGACCTCGCTTGAGGGTATTATTTCCGTAATTTAATAAATCTGTTCGTGCACCGACGTTGATAAGCATATTAAGGTGAAAGATAATAAATAAACTTTAAGGATAGAAGATATTTAAAGGGTATTTATTGAAGGAAACTTTCTTTTTGAAGTAAAAGCATTAGTCTGAAATCAACCGAACTTGCGCGACTAACCTCAGATGTCTTTTTCAAACTACTATTAGTTGACCTCATAAAACTTGATCTCATTATATTAATAGTATGTGTGTGTAGTAAATCGTTTATTAAGTGACATTTGCATAAAGTCACAAACAAAAACATATATAAAATTAAAGAGCACCCGGCCCAATGGGCCTATATGTCACTGTCAATGATAAAAATGTGGCAAAATATAATTATGTGGTTCACATGAAAATACAAAAGTGTATCACAGTAATGATGCTGTAATAAGCTGACGGTACGGTGAATATTACACAATAATTAAGCGCAGTATAAATAAAATTTCTCCTTAAGAATGTTTTTTTCAAGTATTATGAAACTTGCTGGAATACGTCTGCATTAGTGTTTAGAATTGTTGTAATGCCTGTAGTTCTATAAAGGCTATGTCAACAATAACATCTCGGAAAATATCTGTTCTTATGTTCGAGTAAAACACACAGTCGAGTAAGAAATGGTGTTCGTCTTCCATCACCCCAGGGTTACAGAATCGGCACAATCTCTCTTCTGGTGTCTCTCCAACGTATCTGCCAGTTTCAATCCTTAGCGGTAGGATACCACATCTAAACATTGCAAGGACTGATCGCTAACTCCTACTGAGTGTCATAGTCACATATTGCTCTGTTACAAATTGATTTTTAAACGAGATATATGTTCTTAGTTCCTTATGTCCCCCCCCCCCCCCCCACACACACACCTCCCCACCCCCACCCCCACCCATAAAAACAACAAATTCAGCTATACGTACAATTGTTGCGATCATGAGGAAAATTAAACAATATAGTTGTTTAAAAGATCTTGACTTAGTTATCGATCATTAAAATTAGGACCTCAGTGTATCAACGTGTTCTGCATTGATTAGTTAATTAAAAACAAATAATGTATTCTGGAAATATACACAAGTTAGTCGTAACATCCCCAGTCTATCGTGACATATTCGTCTGACGGATAGCATGCGCGTCCGCGGTGGCATCTTTACATTTTCTAAATACCATACTGTGAGGATCTGACTAAATTATTGAAAAAAAAAGTATATAAATAAAATAAAATAAAAACATTAAAGGTTTAGGAGTTCGATTTAGTATTCACAATAATAATAATATTTTTCATTCTAAAGAGCCTAAATATGACGTAATATTTACAAGAAATTCGCTTTGCACAGTAATCCTAGGGTTACTAAAAAAAACAAAAAAAATACAACAACATACAAAACAAACACAACAAAAACAGGGTTAAGTGTATTTAAGTCCCGATTCCATGTAAAATATATGGTGAATTGATTTGGACAACACACTGCTAACGTTCAATATATGTTCAATATATGTTTGTATATCTTTTCCGTATAAATCATGTTTTGCTCATTGCCTTTATGTCTATGCACATACTTATCATGACTGACTCTTGTATATAATATTATTCATTGCATCACGTAACAAGAAACATTGTAATGTTTACGTTACTTAATAAAGAATCTTGAATGAATCTTAAATCTTGAAAAAAAAACTCATTTTGATTGATATTTCATTTTTATCATGAATTGCAGCAATTTTAAAATGTTGATTCTAGAAAAAAAACTAATGTACCAGCAGTAGATATATATACAAGGTTTTCATTTCAGGTGTTCAGACTTACTATATAAAATATCAACATAAGCAAGACTCGATCATTACCGGACAACTTGACGGTTGCTAGGTTAGACCATGCAACTAAACAAATATTGGCGGAAATCTTAATATGAAATTGATCCTAATTTGCCATTAACTTGATCAAACACGATTGCCATTCAATAAAACGTGATAACAACAGAATAACTCAAATAAATAACCCAAACCATAAGTCATATAAATATTTTGACGACTGTATGTGCGCGGTTGACATTCGTACACCTAATGTATTGTCTAGTATATACATATTGAATCAAACTGTATGACAAAAACAGAAATATCGTATATAGTCATTCATTTATACAAATGAAAATTTTGTCCATGAGTATATATTAGCAAATATTTTGCATACTGGGTAATATAAACATATGACCATACTAGTATGGTATTGCGATAGAAGTAATGCACTGATAAATGGGTCGGGTAACGAGTTTTAACAACAGCATCATATGAAGATAACAAAAACAAAGAAAAATAGATAAATACTGTCGCAGCATATATGATATTAATGTAATAAAGCTTACTTTTATATATTAATAAATAAAAGCTTACTTCTATGCAAATATACCCTTAAATAGTCGGACATAGATATGTAGATTTGTACTTGACAATATATTTTAACTATGTATTTGTACTTGACAACGCATCTAAATATTTATTTTTGAAAAAGAGGACAAGCGTTTTTGTACTTAACAAGGAATACCAGCGTAATGCATTGTATTTGTAATTAACAGCAGGCGACCAGCGAATTGAGTTCCTAATTCGACCAGCGAATTGAGTTCCTAATTAATAATTAATTCTTATTTGAAGTCGCTAAATCTAGGTAAGATTCCGAAACTCGTTTCATAAATTAGTATTAAACCAAGATTAATTATGCATAAAAAATAACCTTATAAAACAAAGTCAGCTATAACTGAAACCTACTAATTATGCTTAGTAAGACTTAAATGAAATGTAAAATACCGTGGACCTATTCACTAAGATAATTTACGACTTCCGGTGGGAAAAGTAACGTTACAAATCGTGAAGGATTCGGTACAAAACGATGAACGGTCAATCCTACTGAGTATATTAGGCAATGGAATGACTCTTGAATAACCCCTTGTCATCCAAACACAGACCGTTACAAAGTAATTGATGAACTAGAAGAATAGATAAACAACCATCAAACAGAGATCAGAGAGGCCGACTAGAGTGTATTCATTTTGGGTTGGTCCAGAGTTTCTGTGTGTTCCTCTTTAGACTTTGTAAATTAGGACTTACTGACGCACTGACGGACATACACTAGACACATGATACAGGCAATTGGATGTATGCATTTCTAGTTTCCCAATTTATGAATGTGTGAAGTGTGTTTTATAGCATGCCTGTACGGCATGACTTATGCTTGTGCAATGAAGTCAGCTATCTACTAAAAAAAGTCCATGCCTTTAATTATTGTGTTATTTTAATCACTTTCACAGAACTTAAATGTACACTTATACTCGCATTGACAATTTTTTTTTCATAAATAAAACCAGGCGTAAATGAATAGCATTATTTATAGGGAGAAAAATATACATAAACAGACAACAAATTTTCCGTTTTTTATCTTCCGTAAACTGATATAAACTGATTGCAAAATATTCTATACAATTCCAGAAATAAATGACTGCCAATTCCACTATCTTAATACAAATACACTAAACAGTCGACTTTCATTAAAATGTAAGCTCCAAGTAACACCTCAATGTGACCGCCGGCCACCAAGCACAATGCCCGCCTTATTTTCATTAACACCTCCGTCGGCTTTACGTAATAAAAATTGACGTACGGCCCTCAGAGACATATAAAAGTTCAGGGATATTGTAAAATAATCAGGCGTGGGGGTGTGAAGTCGGAAAGAATTGCACGTATAGTGTAAGGCTATAATTCTTTTATGCCCGTGTTACGTGTATTCCTGGATTAGCACAGGTACGGGATATGAAGTCAGATAAATAATTATCTGTACGATCCCGAAAACATCAGAGAAATAGTTTACATACTTACATTTTATGTATACAATGTGACAATGCATCTGAATAATGGGTTAATTTCGGTTTTGTTTTGGGTATTATACTGTTGTACAATTACACCTTTTGCCTAAAGTATCGAATACACTAAGTTATATAATCATTATATATAGTATTTTTATATATATTTTATCTTAAACGATCAAACACAAACATACTCAAAATAATAATAATACTTGATTTTTATTTAAAAAGCAATACTAATGATTTCATATCATTTAAATAATAATAATAATAATAATAAATATAATAAAACATGTAATAATAATAACATAAATAATAATAATAATAATAGTTACGATATAAAATATTATATATTTTAAAAATGTGTAAACTAAGCAAATAATAATAAAAAACAATAATACATGTTCAAAATTGCTTCATTTTTCTTTTATAAAAAGCATAATTTAAAGGGTACCCTGTCTTTCATAGAGGTTGATCACATCATTGAGTACATTACACTGGTACCCTGCCTCTCTAGAGGGATGGCCGCTTTTTGTCAACCACAGTTATTTACATTGACTTTGATCTCACCGCCACAATACCTCTAATTAAATAAATGCCATTATACAAAACGAATTACATCGATTTTTCCCTTTGTAGTGATGAAACATTCAAGAGCTAGCGCAGTTTATTTGAAAATCGTCACAGAAAAATACATAATTCATACTTATTTCATTATGAATTTTATGACTGTCCTAACGACGTCATACTAATCATACTAATAATGGTGGGAAACAAACATCCAGTGACAGAGATCACCTTCTGTTCAAGGGTTGGCAACCTGGAATCTCCAGGACTGATTTAGTTACCATGGGTCACCATGCTCAAACGTTATTGTTGCTCTGTTGAACTCCACACACACAATTATTACAATTATCACAAAGAGGGTATAAGAATGCAAACCACACTATTCTTTTCATTAACAAGTTATATATAAAACGGAAGAAAATATAAGTGATTGAAAAGAAAGTTTCCACTCAATAAATTCCATCGAGGAATCAGATATAATTATCAGAACTGCATTACATTAATATAAACCAAGGCAACAATTTCAACATCTTAATGATCTAAAAGTTTTTCTTAGCGTTGGTTTGCTTATTTAAGCTTAATGTATTAATTAGTGAATTCATGTTGCTGAAACACGTCGTTAATACTGGTACCACAAATATGATAATACAACTCGACCATTCACGCTTGCCATAGTATCACACCGGTAACCACCGTCGACTCCATGGGGAATCTTGTAGCACTGAGATGCTGACATGCAATGACTGGCATGCATGCAAACAACGACGTTATTTGTATAGAGTAATCTAATTATTCGTATTTTTAATTTTCAGGCAAGACGAGGACGAAGGACAAGTACCGGGTGGTGTACAGTGACCAACAGAGACTCGAACTCGAGAAGGAGTTTCACTACAGCCGTTACATCACCATCAGACGGAAGGCTGAGCTGGCGTCAACCCTTGGACTATCCGAACGTCAGGTATGTTCGCTTTGTGATACGGTTTCTTTCTTTCCGTGTGTGTATTTCTGTTTGTCCTTCCTCATTACGTTGTAAAGCTTCTCGCCTCTCACCGCTGCGGGTTCGAATCAGAATGAGAGCGCAACTTGTAAGTAAGAAAGTAACGGATGGCGGGAGGTATGCAGTACTGGTTCTACCCCGGAAAAATCGGGTGGTCTACCACAGAAAATCGACCGTCAAATATGGCCTAAATTGTGCAAAAAATGACGTCAAACACAATTCAAACAAACAAATCCTTTGTTCTTTTTCAAAATTGTCTTCTGTATCTTTTCTATTCGTAATTTGTTTCTACACAATTTATTAATGACGTATTACCTTTTGTATAAAAAACAATGAATATCTGGAAAATATTAGCTAATTAAATACATTTAATGCGTGTGTAGAATAAAATGCAAAATAACAAATAAACACTAAAATTTGCAAATATTACTCGGATGTTGTATATAACGGATTACAGTAATTTCGGGAAAATGGCGGCCAATGCACATTTTGATTCGAACATTGGAACTTTTGATTACAACCTTTTTTTTCTTCTTTTTTTTTTAATTTCGTTTAAATTACTTTTTCCGCTTACGAAGGTACATAGATCTACAAATATATACAAATATAGTTGAAATAAAAATAATATTCAGTTTTTGTTTATGAAATCCTCCACCAGGTGACTATTAGTTATATTCATTAAATCACACTATTATACAAGTTTAGAATAAAAATATTACGGGATTAGCAGCTTCTATCATCTTAGCGGTGACCATTTTAGGCATTTTTTTCCCCACGGAGGTACTTTACACATAATTTATATGTATGCTAATATCTAGTTCCATTGCAATTTCAGGTGAAGATCTGGTTCCAGAACCGACGTGCCAAGGAAAGGAAGCAGAACAAGAAACGTGATGAGGGTAGCAACATCATGAAGATGAACTCTGACCTCGGTGATCTCAATGACGAAAACAAACAGCACTTGCAACAACAGATGAATATGCAGATGGTTCCGCACGCGCAGCATCAGGTTCAGGTCCAGTCTCCATCGCCACCGCCGTCAGTTCTCGCGCATAATCCTTACTCTCTTCACCAGTCTGCTCAGATTCACCCAGGTCAAAGTCACCATCTAGCTCACCAAGACGCTTTATCACCACAGATTCACGGGCCCGTGCATAACCAGTACTCATCACCAAACCACCTTCAGTTGCCGATCTCTCCAGTGAATGGACATGACACCATTTCTCCTACCTCATGCTCGGTGTCACCTGTCACCATTAAGACCGACCATGACGCAACTGATTGTAGTACTACGTCATAGACGGTGTGTTGTTATAATGACTTTGTCAGAAGAATGAAAGAAACGTATTGGTGTTCGTTTACGCTCAAAGATTTCGATATAGGACTCATGAAAAACCTGCATGTGACATGTATTATTTAAGTTGGCCGTGTTCAACATTGTATGTGTTTCTTATTAATTGACATGGAGACCCGGTTATTTTGCTTGATGTTACGATAAATAGTTTATATAATTTGCTGTAGATTTCGATCAAAAAGGTGTCCATTACAAAGGTTAATGAACTAGTTTCTAAACACATATTTTAGAAGAGTTCCATTTATAAAGTTTCTCCTCACAATAACTCATTTTGGAATATTATTCAACTATCCGTATAGTTCTTATTTTAGGAGAGGATCATGTGACTTTCTTGGGTGGATTATTCTTGCAAGTTCTTAAATTTCATAAGAGTTTATTGTCATGTTTATACATTATTCAAGTATCAATTATTCATAGTTATTTCAGTGATAGCTCGTTGAAATATTAAAGCGCTGTATTTGTTTAATACACGTTTTAAATTTTAACACGAATAAGATGCTTCGGAAAACGTGTCATTTCGATACTCTTCGGAAATTTGAGAATGAGTTTCCGAATTTTAGCACTCTTGAATAAGAAATTTTAATGTTAAAAACCCAGTTTTTAATATTTAAATATGCCTTGTTCACGTAAAAAGAGTGCTAACTGAGGAAAACTATCTCAGGAATATTTCATTCAGTTGTTACAGATTTAAAAGCAATTAATTATAAATAAGTATAATAAGTATTAATTGACAGATAGGAAATCCGTTATTTTTTTCCATTTATTTCTTTACTGCATTTGACGTCTTCGAATTTTTTGGGTTCGCGATACGTTTGAGATGATTGTTATGTATGTTAATGTATCGCGATACGTTTGAGATGATTTTTATGTTAATGTATCACGATACATTTGAGATGATTGTTATGTATGATAATGTATCCATTCATGACTATTAAAAGGCATGAGCAAGTGTGGAGACTACTATTGTATATATGTATACTTGTACACAATCATGTACATCGTGCAATACACACTATCGTCAGAATCGCAAATAAACGTGAACCGACCGAATACCATTAAAAATGTACTACACCTGTATTATATTGTACATAATTAAGAAATATTAATTGTATATATTTATGTAGAGAGAACGAATGATAAAATATTAATTATTAGTGTTATATCATATTATTAAAACACGATGGACGCAAGTTGTTTATTTTCGTTTCGCTAACAACTTGTGAACCACACCTTGTGTTTTTGTTTCAATCGTAAAACAGTGAATAGTAAACTGTGTATTAAAGTACTCAATTAAATATGTATTTATTTAATTAACCTAATCAGTGGATGACGTCATATGACTTTTCCGATCTATGGTTATACTGGTCATTATACGTATTCTATATTCATGATGTCATTACTGTAATGAAATAGTTGATTTGTTTTATTTGATTTGGTTAATTGACCAAATCAGTACAGTTAATTATATTGTAAATTTATATGCCCGATAATTTTGAAAGCTAGCTACAAACTTGCCAAAGCTTAGTACACAGAGATGTTAGACCTGTAAATACATTAGTTTCTGTGATGGTTATTATGATTATATATTTATGAAATTTTCCGTTATTTTTTGGAAAATAAAAATGCAAAACTATACACTTGTCGTCTTGTTTTCTTTTAACTTTTTTTTTTATAAAGGGTGCGTATTTCCGCTATATATTGCTGCATATACTGCACACTTAATCCCATATATATTCCAAGGAAATCCCAAGATGTTTTGTAAAAAAAAAAGTGCAGTTAGTTAGAGAAAGGACATAACTGTGAGGTTGTAGACGTTTTAATCACAGTATACGTTGTAACAAGAAATTCATAAATGCTGAAGTTCCTCCTTGAAAAATTGAGCCAGTTCAGTACTGTATTTAATGTTAAGTGATTGCAACATTTAAAGCCTAAGTTTGCTCACCTGCTTGAGCCAAATGCGCATTCTGACGACAATGAAACTTTACAGGGGTAACCATTGGCGTGTTCAGTGCTGTTTAAACCTTCTTTTTAAAAGGACAGACCTAATGTCGCCCTGTACCATTCGATTAGCAGTAGATTATTAAACATACAATATATAGCGGAAATACGCACCCTGCGTTTCTTTTTCCTTTCAGTATAGTTTTAATTAGTTTTGATAGTGCGTAAACGTTACAATCCCGCCATTCAGCCAATTCGGCTGCCCAACACGTATGCAGACCCGTGGACACTGGCGATCCACTCGATCTGCACCTCCTGAACCACAAGGTCCAAGTCCCGATTGACACCTGTACTTCCACCTTATTGTTTGGGGCGCTTGTTTCAGCCAAAGGTTTTTCTGCAGTAACTCGAGCAATTTAAATAATACGTACATCAGTTATATATCATTAGAACTGGCATTTTTAGTGGTAAATAAAACTACTTTACTTTAGAAAATCGGTTGAAATAAATATTTTACATCCAAAATGATTTTTTAATGGGGCTTTTCCTATGTAAATTCCTTGTTGGTGGGACAGCAGAACATTAAGAAATGTCAAATAAATTCAGTTATACTTCATATTTTGCTATACAACTTTTAGGGTGTAATTTACTAATATCCAACAATTTAAACATTTTTGGATAGAATTCTAAAAAAAAAAAAATCAAATTTTTCAGGCAGAAGGATTTTGCATTAAAAAAGACCCATAAAAAAACCTTTTATTTCTTAACCGATTTTGAAAAGTATTATTTAGGTAGTAGATTAATTTTATCTTAAAAGTCCAAAAAAACGTTGGCTGAAACAAGCGCCCCAAATAATAGTACATTAGATTTACATATCCAGGAAAAAGGAAAAATGGGTGTTCTGCCTCAGCCGAAAAGAAATCGACCGTCATATGTAAACTTATATGTTTTGAAAATTACGTAAAACACAATACAAACAAACAAAGAACCGAACATAATAGAACATACTTTTATTGACTTGTACAGTAAGTACATCATCATAACATATATACAACAATTACAAAATACAAATTTAAATCACGAACTATAAAATGTTCAAAAAATACGATATAGATTTTCTATGTGGCATCGCACATTTGAGATATGTAGCCAATTTAAAAAGAATAATTTTGTTTTCAGTTTGCAATAATTCGATGAATTTAAATATATCTAATACAACATTACTTTCACTGATATTAAGGGTGATATTATGTCATATAGTTGATTTCAGTCTTGTTTTAGAAATCATATACTATATGGTAATATGTTCATTGTTAAAGGGAATGTAGCGACACAGCCAAACAACTCTATTATTGAGAGTTCTGAAAAACTTAGAAAAAGGTGAAAGAATTATCAAAATGGGATGATAGACAAAAAAGATATGACCATTTAAATGTTGTTCTAAAACGAATATGGGAGCCGCCATTTTTAGAACTATGACGTCATAGTTCCATATTACCATTAATGGACTATTGAATATCATTTAAAACGAAGAAAATCACTGCAAATGAATAGAAAAAATTTACTGGTGATATAAATCATTACTGCCATTAAGTATTACATATTTTTCATAGAGATGATGTAATTTTTATACTTATAAATATTCTATATATGGTCATTAGAACCGTGATGTCATAGCTCCCAAAATGGCTGCTTCCATATCCGTTTCAACAGAAACTTCAAATGATCATATCTTCTTTGTTTATCAATTCTTTCACCCCTATTCAAGTATTTCAAAACTCTCAATAATAAAGATGGTTTGGCTGTGTCGCTACATACCCTTTAATATTTTTACCATATCGTCCCTTATTTGTAAATATTTTTACCAATATATATTTTTACATTAATTTTAACTTCATTGTTTCATCAGAGCCCTATATATGTTCAGTGTTCGCCCATGTTTCGTTTATCTCCAGTTTTGAACACAATATTGTGTCGACGTGCCGTAATTTACACCATTCATTCATTCAAAAGGTATGAAACCACTAATTATTTCCCCCATAGACACCAATGTTAAAGTGCCACATATTAATGATTTGCTCCAACTTCAACTAAAATATGGATAATGCAGCAGTGTAATTTTCATAGAGAAAACTAATTTCCCACTTGAAAAATCACCAGAAAAGGTGATGTAAGACATGTAAGAAAGTTCTTGTTTGTTTACTAAACAGGTCAAGGGTATAGATGTTTTCAGTGATGGCTGCTCACAAAGTGTAAGAATAGTGTCGAAATTTCGAAAATGTTCATCAGTGATTTGATTTAAACATATTTTATTGCCATATATGTACAAGTACAATGCAATCGGGTCGGGCCACAAGTGCTACCCACATTAGTTACGGCCCTTCCCTAAAAGTGATCCAGTAAAACCTATTAATACACTTATTATACGTACAACCACAAAATCGAACAGAAATGGGCAGTTTTCCTATACTTATAATACCCATTTCCATCAAAAAAGGAGGGATTACTTTTTATTATAGGAACTACATTCGATACACCTCGGAGGTTTACATGTAATTGGTAAACCTCAAAAAAGATTGCGGTATTTAAATAAAACATACAAGACAAACAACAGCATGGACGAAGACAAGAAAACACACAGAACTCCTCAACTACGTTGTTTTGTTGCATGTCTACCTTACAAGTTTGCTCAGTCATATACGAGCGTACGTGGACAGTTCGTTTGAAGGATATACAATTCCGAATCAATGTGTACACGTAAACAAGTATGCTTTAAACGCATTTGAATAAACCACTAATAAAACGGTCTGAAATAAATAGAACTATAGTCGTCTGTCAACATTTATTTTCTATCTTTTTCGGAAAAATCACACAATTTTAGAGTCAGGTAAAAACTAACGTTCCAGAAACTATTTCAGTTTGTACTGGGGTGAAAATTAAATCATAATAGGCCATGGTTTGTACAAATCATGCCAATCCGTCACCCGGTGCAAAAGATCGCCATGACTTAAGCATCTAGATAGCTTGACTTGTTAATACATATATGATAATTAAAGCAAAATACATAAAAAAGTACTCAGCGAAAGGCAGCACGAAGCAAAGAAGAAAGAATCCCCAACCAGGTCTTGTAATGATACATAAGGGTCTACTGTCAGGTCAGCATTATGACATATTGTTTCCTGTTACTCTTAGTTTTAAACAGAAATCTCATATTTGCATAATCATGCCTTATTTGAAATCGGCCGACATAAACCGTCAGCACTAGACAATTTATGGTACTTATATGATTCATTGCCTCTCTTTAATCTATCGCTAGATATAGTTTATGGCTTTTTAAAAGGGACCGAATGCCGTCTAAAGAACCCTTGAAGGGTTTCGTCAACACGAAAGATACGCAGAAACGGTCTAACCTGAGACATGCGGCGTTTCTAGAGATCGACACGGAATTATTATTCAAATATTATAAATTTATATCTCAAGCTAATCATACTACACAACTACGCGTGAAGTTTGAAATATTGAAACAGCACAATTAAGTGTAACAATGATAAGTAATTAATTCGTCAATGGTTGTATACTACAGAAGAGTCTGGTTTTACTGAGTCGTTCATATTTATTAAATATATTTTTAAATATTTTTTGTTTTGGAATGTCAGATAGAAACTTGTTAATATCGTGTAATATATTGGACACGCTCCGTATGTGTGCAGTGCTCTCAGTTTCGCACACTGTAAATTAATGTGAGTGACAGAGATAATTATCTTGGAAACCTGGACCATGTAAACCTAATAGCAAAAAAGAAAGAAGAAAAAGAAAACAACACTAATAAAATACAGGGATATTTTCCGCCCCACCCCGACCCCACTCCCCATCTAAAGTTAGACTGTCCCGCCAACAACAGCCAAATTTTACAACATGTACACCGTTTCTAAACCTACTGACGACGAGGTATACACTTCTCAAAACTGCTAACTACACCGCTACGTTTTGGGTTATATATATCGATGGGTTGAATGTTTTTCAATAAAATAAAAAGGAAATACCAATTCAATCATTTTTACATCATTTCATTTTATTTTTTTCATGGGCAATGCTAGAACTAAACCACAATAAGCAATTACAAATGACCCATGTAAACACTAAAGTCACACTTTTTATTTCTTGTTCATAAAAGTGTGACTTTTGTAATTGCTTATTGTTTGAGAATCCAAACTCTATAGACACAAAATAAACGGCTTAACCAGCCAGGCTAAACCACCAAAACTGGACCGTTGGAGTTACCAACTCATAATTCATTTAACGCGAATTTAACGGCACATATACATTATTACACGACATAATTACCTTGATAGAGTTTTGATAAACGGTATTGTAGTGTATATATGGCGGGTTAGTTTCTTTAAAGAAGATTTGTTTTGTTTTTGTTTGTATGGTGCTTTACGTCATTTTCAACACATGTAAGGTTATATATGACCGTCGATGTTTTGTGGTAAAGGCAGACCACCAACATTTCCTGGGAAGAACCAGTACTGTACATCTCCCGCCATCCGTAAGAATCGACACTTCCTCACTTACAAGTCGACCTCCCAGTGGGATTCGAACCCGCAGCGGTGAGAGGCGAGAAGGTTTACGACGCAGCGTCGTTAACCCCTCGGCCATGGAGACATTTCTTTAAAAAAGAGTGATATGGAAGTGAATACGCCCAGCTATACCAGCAGGACGCACAGAATGCAGTAATACTATAGAACCCTCCCTTTGAGAGTTCGCATTTCGACTAGGTGCGGGAATGCAATTTGGCTATTAGTTCCGCATTTTGACCCATAGCTGTACAGCCATTTTAATATATGATAACTTTGATGTGTTTGATAACTGTTTTATTCAAATAAACCAATGAACGTATAGCTCATGACAAAATGTAATGTGATACAATAAGGTGGCAATACAGGTATAAATTGCACGAACACACAAGCATTGACAATCTCATTGTTTGCAAAAAACCTTACATTTACAATACTTATTATGAGTAGTAATGTTTTATTAATGTTATATGCATTTATTAGTGTCTATATTGTTCTTTCTTTGAGACGGTATGTTCAATCACCAAGCAATTACATTTGAAAATGCAAAACTGTAAAACAAAAACATAAACATGAAAAAGAAAACAACAAGAATTAACTAACATATGACAACATGGCACAATTAAGATTGCAATGTAACACATCTCATATATTGGTAGTCACAGTCAAACCTTCGTTGAAAATCAAACAGAACAGTATTTAGAGTAGACTGGCATCAGTCCTTAACTATTATTATAGAATTCCCTTAGCACTGAAAGGGGCAAATATCTCCACTTATAACTTATATGGTCTTATCTTGAACATATAAATTCAGTCATGCAGAGAAACAGAGCTTGCAATAAAATGAACGATTTTTATGCAGAGTATTATTTATTTTTTAATTTGTCTAATTTTATTATGTATAGTCAATTTATAGACAGATACCAGTCTATATATAGAGAAAATCCTGTTCTCGGAAGCCAGGTATATCTACAAACCAAATTTTACGGTGCTACTTTAGTCAGAACTCATCTAGGTAACAAACTTAAACATATTAGGACTATTCCAGAAATATATATCGATATGTTTTCTTCGTCAATCACTGTATAGTTTGCAATTCTAAATTAATTTACATTGTACATTAGTTTACATTGTACATACATTTACATTGCACATTAGTTTACATTTCATTAATTAGTTAATATTGCACATTCATTTACATACCACATTAGGTTAGATTGCAGTAGTTTACATTGTACACAAATTTATATTGTAGATTAGTTTACATTGTACATTAATTTACACTGCAGTAGTTACATTGTACATTCGTTTACATTGTACATTAGTTTACATTGCAGATAGTGTACATGGTACATTAATTTACATTGCACATTAGTTTACGTTGCATAGTTTATATTGTACATTAATTTACATTTTGTACATTGGTTGACATTGTACATTAATTTACATTTTGTACATTAGTTGATATTGTACATAGTTTACATTACATTTATTTACATTGTACATTAGTTGACATTGTACATTAATTTACATTGCACATTAGTTCACTTACACATAGTTTACATTGTACATTAATTGACATTGCACATAGTTTACATTACATTATTTACATTGTGCATTAGTTAACATTTGACATTAGTTCACTTACGCATAGTTTATATTGTACATTAATTTGCATTTTGTACATTAGTTGACATTGTACATTAATTTACATTTTGTACATTAGTTGACATTGTACATAGTTTACATAACATTTATTTACATTGTACATTAGTTGACATTGTACATTAATTTACATTGCACATAAGTTCACTTACACATAGTTTGCATTGTACATTAATTGACATTGCACATAGTTTACATTACATTATTTACTTTGTGCATTAGTTAACATTGCATGTATTTACATTGTACATTAGTTAACACTGCACATATGTTCACTTATAGCAAGTTTACATTGTACATTAGTTGACATTGTACATAGTTTATATTACATTATTTACATTGTGCATTAGTTGACATTACATGTATTTACATTGTACATTAGTTAACATTTCACATAAGTTCACTTACACATAGTTTACATTGTACATTAGTTGACATTGCACACTGTTTCATTACATTATTTACATTGTGCATTAGTTGACATTACATCTATTTACATTGTACATTAGTTAACACTGCACATATGTTCACTTATAGCAAGTTTACATTGTACATTAGTTGACATTGTACATAGTTTACATTACATTATTTACATTGTGCATTAGTTGACATTACATGTATTTACATTGTACATTAGTTAACATTTCACATAAGTTCACTTACACATAGTTTACATTGTACATTAGTTGACATTGCACACTGTTTCATTACATTATTTACATTGTGCATTAGTTGACATTACATCTATTTACATTGTACATTTGTTAACAATGCACATTAGTTCACTAACACATAGTTTACATTGTTCATTAGTTGAAATTGCACATAGTTTACATTACATTATTTACATTGTGCATTAGTTGACATTAATTTTAGTTACATTGTACATTAGTTAACATTACATTTAGTTACATTGTACATAGTTTATATTGTACATAGTTTACATGTACATAGTTTACACTGTACATAGTTTACACTGCCTATTAGTTTACGCTTTACATGTATTTACATTGTACATTAGTTAACATTGCACATTAGTTTACATTGTACATAGTTTACACTGCATATTAGTTTACGCTTTACATTAGTTTACATTGCATTAATTTACATTGTACATTAGTTAACACTGGACATTACTTTACATTGTGCATTTATTTACGTTGCACGTTAGTTAACATTGCGGATTAATTTACATTGCACATTCGGCTACATTGCACATAGTTTACACTGCATTTAATTTACATTGTACATTAGTTAACATGGCATATTAGTTTACATTGCAAATTAGTTTATACTTTACATTAGTTTACATCGCATTAGTTTACATTGCATTTAATTACTACATAGTATAGTAGTTAGCATTGGACATTAGTTTATATTGCGGATTAGTTTACAAAAGCACATTCGTTTACATTGCACATTCGTTTACATTGCACATTCGTGTACATTGCACTTTCGTTTACATTGTACATAATTTACATTGCACATAGTCTGCATTACATTACATTTACATTATACATTATTTAACATTGAGTATTAGTTTACATTCCACATTAGTTTACAATTTATGTAGTTTACATTGCATTAGTTTACATTTGTTTACATTAAACTAGTTTATACTGCATTAGTTTACATTAAATTAGTTTACATAGTACATTAGCTTTCATTGTACGCTAGTTTACATTGCATAGGGTTTATAATGCACATTAGTTTACATTGCCCATTAGTTTACATTGTACATTAGTTTACATTGCACATTCGTTTACATTGCACATTAGAGGAAACATTACACATAATATTCCTTTCAATTTGACGTTGATGCATAAGTTTTACATTTCAAATTATCGAACAGAAAATGAAATATGATTTAACGCTCCGTTAACATATCATACCAGGTCATACTGGGACTGCAACCTCTGAGGGAGATGAGATGAATGATGGAGACATGCCTCCGCCAGGGAGCTAACCCAAGGTCAGAGGTCTGTAGCTCTAAAGTGCAAGACCTTATTCACTGAGATACCGAGGGCCATTTATAGGAAACATATTACTATCAACTGAGATACCGAGGGCCATATATAGGAAACATATTAATATTCACTGAGATACCGAGGGCCATATATAGGAAACATATTAATATTCACTGAGATACCGAGGGCCATATATAGGAAACATATTAATACCCACTGAGATACCGAGGGCCATATATAGGAAACATATTAATATCCACTGAGATACCGAGGGCCATATATAGGAAACATATTAATATTCACTGAGACACCGAGGGTCATATATATGAAACATATTAATATCCACTGAGATACCGAGGGCCATATATAGGAAACATATTAATATCCACTGAGATACCGAGGGCCATATATAGGAAACATATTAATGGTCACTGAGATACCGAGGGTCATATATATGAAACATATTAATATTCACTGAGATACCGAGGGCCAAATATCCACTGAAATACCGAGGGCCATATATAGTAAACATTTTAATATTCACTGAGATACCGAGGGCCATATATAGGAAACATATTAATATTCACTGAGATACCGAGGGCCAAATATCCACTGAAATACCGAGGGCCATATATAGTAAACATATTAATATTCACCGAGATACCGAGGGCCTTATATAGAAAACATATTAATATTCACTGAGATACCGAGGGCCATATACAGGAAACATATTAATATTCACATTCACTGAGATACCGAGGGCCATATATAGGAAACATATTAATATTCACTGAGATACCGAGGGCCATATATAGGAAACATATTAATATTCACTGAGATACCGAGGGCCATATATAGGAAACATATTAATACCCACTGAGATACCGAGGGCCATATATAGGAAACATATTAATATCCACTGAGATACCGAGGGCCATATATAGGAAACATATTAATATTCACTGAGATACCGAGGGTCATATATATGAAACATATTAATATTCACTGAGATACCGAGGGCCAAATATCCACTGAAATACCGAGGGCCATATATAGTAAACATATTAATATTCACTGAGATATCGAGGGCCATATATAGAAAACATATTAATATTCACTGAGATACCGAGGGCCAAATATCCACTGAAATACCGAGGGCCATATATAGTAAACATATTAATATTCACCGAGATACCGAGGGCCTTATATAGAAAACATATTAATATTCACTGAGATACCGAGGGCCATATACAGGAAACATATTAATATTCACATTCACTGAGATACCGAGGGCCATATATAGGAAACATATTAATATTCACTGAGATACCGAGGGCCATATATAGGAAACATATTAATACCCACTGAGATACCGAGGGCCATATATAGGAAACATATTAATACCCATTGAGCTTCCGATATTCCATGATGGAAACATTGCAACTATTATTCGTCTGGCGGCATGGATTTGATTTAAGTTTTACATTTCATACGAGTGTTATAGGAAAACTTGCAAATATTATTTGTTTGGTTGTGGCGTTAATGCATTAGTTTATTATTGAAATAACTTGCGGCGTCGGAGTATTATAAAGCCATGAAATAAAATCGTAATACTCTGGTGTAATAAATACGCAAATGAAGACTGAAATATCACCAGGTCTTTTTCCGTTCAGCTTGGATTGCAGTTTGAATTCCGAAACCGGTAATTCCATGGTTACGGAAATTGATGATTCAATTTCAACTGTTCAGTGTGATACGGAGAAACCGAAACAGCATAGGCAGTTACATTAATAAATGTACCTTGAGGCATTTTTGGAGTAATGTGATAAAGGAATCTCACATTTGTGCCTATTTAAAACTGAACAGATTAAACTCGTCAGATAAAATGGATGTTCACTCTCTATTCATATGATTTTATCCAAATTGTTAAATAATTCAACATTAATCAAACACTCGTCTAATCTCCTCTATATATTATAGGACCTGTATATATTACATTATAGGAAACATTGCACAGATCTGCCTGATCATTGGTGCATATGTTTACATTCCACTTTAAATACAACATGACACATAGTATACGTTTGATCGTGACGTTGGTGCATTAGTTTATATTTCATGTTATAGAAGTTGATATATTAGTTTACATTGATATTGATACAAAGACAGAACTAAGTTGATATATTAGTTTACATTGATATTGATACAAAGACAGAACTAACATAAAAAATAATATCCCTCAAATGTAAAATCTGTCACAAATGTAAAAAAAAACACTTGGTCATAAATGTTAAACAAAACATGATATTTTTTCTACATTTGGCGTCGTTTTGGTTTTACATTTGTGACTAAGTATTTTTTGTACATTTGTGACAGATTTTACATTTACGGCAATTTTTACATTTGAGGTTCTTACAGATGTATTTTTTATATTATTTTTTTTCGTATACATTTATGGTACTGTTAACATTTTAGGATCTTACAACGTCAGCTCCGTGATTTGATTTAAAGTCTTTACATATTTCTTTTTTTAAATGGCTAAACTGAATAAAGACAATAACAGACCTTTTCTGAGATAAACATAATGTTACAGTGTACTGCATCATACGTAGTTGTCATATTCCATGATTATTCTGCGCCTTCGGTTTATTAAGACCTTGTTTCTCTTTATTATTTTTGCCAGCTTCTGTTTTTCTCATTTAAATATCCTACTAATTCATTATTATTAGTGTCGCTGGCTAACTCTTTTTTTAAATTTATCTATCTATGCTGTTATTGTATTTTTTCTCCTCTTTTTAATCTTTCATCTTTTTTTAGTGTAACAATATTTTATATTAAATAAATAGTAACTCTTCTTCAAATTTTCGAACACTTATTCTTTTACAAGAAAAAGCACAGAATGTTACAGTGTACTGCATCATATGTACACTATTTTACATCTATTTATAAGTACACTATTTTATAGTTTCTAATCGATTATTTTATTCTTTTCCATTACGTATTTGGGCCGATTGTTTTCTTTATTTTTCATTATTTCTGTTATGCCTTTGCGTATAATGTTTGTAAAATCCCAATTATTAGATACGTTGTTATTAAGTTCAAAATGATGTGACAAATTTATGTTAAAATATGAAACAGAATGATCCAAACGTAAGCCTGAGGAAATTTTACAATTCGAAACATAACTAAATATTTGGATCACTGTTCTGAGTAAGGAATTGACATATAACTATCTGATAATCAATACATTAACATTAACAATTAATTGCGCTTCGTGGAAACTGCCTCAGTAAACGCCGAAAAAACAGGCGAACACATTCTTAAAAATATATCATCCGAAAATAAATCGAACACAATTGTTATGCAGTAATGTTGAAATATGGTTCAAATTGCGAGATTTCATTACAAGCAAAAGACAAATAAAAACATATATTTAACATATAATATGCGGCGTTAGGGGTTCGCGTTCCTTTTCTCTAGGATATTATTCTGGTTCATGCATTATTTATCACTGGACACTAGGAAACATTACACATATTATTCTGGTTTGTGTATTATTTATCATTGTACATTAGGAAACATTACACACCTTTTTCTGGTTGATGTATTATTTATCATTGTACACTAGGAAACATTACACACATTTTTCTGGATGATGTATTATTTATCATTGTACACTAGGAAACAGTACACATATTATTCTGGTTGATGTATTATTTATCATTGTACACTAGGAATCATTACACACATTTTTCTGGTTCATGTATTATTTATCATTGTACACTAAGGAACACTACACATATTATTCTGGTTCATGTATTATTTATCATTGGACATTAGGAAACATTACATATCTTATTCTGGATCATATATTATTAATCATTGTACACGAGGATTGAATTGAATTGAATTGGATTTTATAGGCGCACCAACAGCTAAGGTCATATGGCGACTTTCCAGCTTCCACTGGTGGAGGAAGACCCCAGGTGCCCCTCCGGGCAATTTTCGTGCACGGCCAGCACCTAGGTAGAACCACCGACGTTCCACAAGCCAGCTTGTACACGAGGAAGCATTACACATATTATTCTGGTTGATTATTTATCATTGTACACTAGGAAATATTACACATATTATTCTGGCTAATGTATTTTTTATCATTGTACATTACGAAACATTACACATATTATGGTGGTTCATGTATTATTTATCATTGTACAATAGGAAGCAGCATTACACATATTATTCTGGTTTATGTATTATGTATCATTGTACACTAGGAAGCATTACACTCATTATTTTGGTTGATGTATTATTTATCATTGTACTTTAGGAAGCATTACATATATTAATCTGGTTCATGTATTATTTATCATTGTACACTAGGAAACATTACATATATTAATCTGGTTCATGTATTATTTATCATTGTACACTAGGAAACATTACATATATTAATCTGGTTGATGTATTATTTATCATTGTACACTAGGAAACATTACACATATTAATCTGGTTCATGTATTATTTATCATTGTACACTAGGAAACATTACATATATTAATCTGGTTCATGTATTATTTATCATTGTACACTAGGAAACATTACATATATTAATCTGGTTCATGTATTATTTATCATTGTACACTAGGACACATTACACATATTAATCTGGTTCATGTATTATTTATCATTGTACACTAGGAAGCATTACACATATTAATCTGGTTTGTGTATTATTTATCATTGTACACTAGGAAACATTACACATATTAATCTGGTTCATGTATTATTTATCATTGTACACTAGGAAGCATTACATATATTATTCTGGTTCATGTATTATTTATCATTGTACACTAGGAAACATTACATATATTAATCTGGTTCATGTATTATTTATCATTGTACACTAGGAAACATTACATATATTAATCTGGTTTATGTATTACTTGTCATTGTACAGTAGGAAACATTACATATATTATTTTGGTTTATGTATTATGTATCATTGTACACTAGGAAACATTACACATATTATTCTGGTTGATGTATTATTTATCATTGTACTTTAGGAAGCATTACATATATTATTCTGGTTTGTGTATTATTTATCATTGTACACTAGGAAGCATTACATATATTATTCTGGTTTGTGTATTATTTATCATTGTCCACTAGGAAACATTACACATAATATTCTGGTTTGTGTATTATTTATCATTGTACACTAGGAAACATTACACATATTATTCTGGTTTATGTATTATGTATCATTGTACACTAGGAAACATTAGACATCATATTCTGGGTTATGTCTTATTTGTCATTATACATAAGGAAACGTTGCACATATTATTCTGGGCCCCGTTTTTATTAAACAACCATTTTGACCGTAAATTAACTTCTTAAATGCTTCACTATAAATTTCAGTTTTCAAATAAACCTGATTCCATTTCATTTTCTTATACATGTGATATTTTTGCACTACGTGCACACATAATTGTCTACACTGAATGCTTAGGTGAAAAAAAATGAGAAAGATGTTAAAATCGGAACTTGTCGAAAGATGTGTCATAAAACGGGGCCCAGGTTTATGTATTATTTATCATTGTACTCTAGGAAACATTACACATATTATTCTGGTCTATGTATTATTTATCATTGTACGTTAGGAAATGCTAGAATTATTACACATATCGAGGGGTTACGGCAAAAGGCTTCTATCGATTTTTTTTTTTAAATTTTCACCTTTTTGCAAAAAAACTATTTTGAAATATAATTTACATATTGTCTCAAAATTTCAGTATTATATCTCAATTAGGTTTTGAGATATTGAACAAAATCCAAACCAGTTATCTCATATCACATACTATTTTTTAAACGAAAAACAGCTTAATCTATATAGCTCTTAATTTTATCGAATAGTAACAAGATTAAGGAGACAAGAACATTCTTTATAGAAAAAGCTGGTTCTGGCTAGAAACATTTGTATGTTTTCAATGAAAAAAGACCAACCAGAACATGCCATGTAGATGTACCACCATATGCTGGCGCATGCAAAACTGGTAAAATGCATCTTAGTCTTCACGGCTATATCGTTCTATAAAAACATGAGTTTTATTTCAGCACCATATCAAGACTGATTAAAGTGAGAGTGTTTGGCAGTAATTAAACCCTATCAAGTCATTATGTGTATTTGTGCTTCAAACAGGCTAACTTGATGTGGTGGATGCTGGCAGCATGTTTACCTCGCATTATGCAGATAACAAGGTTTTAATTCCAGCCATATTAATTATCAATAGCTGTGTGTTTTGGGACGTTTTGAATGTGCACTTATTTCAAACTCATGTGTGTTGAAGCTGTGTTTAGTTCATAATGTTTTTTCTGGTACAATTTTATATCAAAGATTTCAACAGTTTGGCTTACACAGGTATTTATAAACGTATTAAATTGTATATCAATTAAATCAGATAACTCATAATAAAATAAATGTTTCTTTAAAATTCTACTGTAATAGTTGATACATTTGTATAGTGTATGAATTTCAGCTAAAGTTATTTTATTATTTTGTGGCTATTTATGTGTTTCGCAATCTATATTAAATAAACTTAGACTATATTAATCTTAATTTAAGGATTCATCTAACAGCTAGCTTTATATTCAGAGAAAAATGCATTGAACAATGGAAACAAATCCTGATTATTATACCAGTGCGTTTATTTTAGTTATTGGTCATTTAAATATACCCTGTATAAAGACAGATATTCTTATATTACAGACGGATGATGACAACCGGAGTGACTGGACAGACAATGAATACATATTTGATAATGAGCCCGAAACAACTAGAAATAGTGTCACCGATGTAGCGGCTAATGAACAATGTGTGGAACAGATTAATGAGTCTGAAACAACAGCAAAGTGTGTCATCGATGTAACTCCTCATGCACTGTGTGAGCAGCAGATTAGTGAGCCTAAAACAACAGCAATGTGTGTCATTGATGTAACTTCTAACGCATTGTGTGAGCAACATATTAATGAGCCTGAATCAACAGCAAAGTTTTTCATCGATGTAGCTCCTAACGAACTGTGTGAGCAAGAGTGTAATGAGCCTGAATCAACAGCAAAGTGTGTCATCGATGTAATCTCATAATGAACTGTGTGAGCAAGAGTTTAATGAGCCTGAATCAACAGCAAAGTGTGTCTTCGATGTACCTAATAATGCACTGTATGAGCAACAGTTTAAAGAGCATGAAACAACAACTCTGAGAGTCATCGATGTAGCTCCTAATGCACTGTGTGAGCAAAAGATTAATGGGCCTGAAACAAAAACTCAGAGTGTCATCGATTTAGCGCCTTATTTTACTGTATGAGCAACAGATTAATGAGCCTGAAACAACAGAAAAACATGTAACCGATGCTGTTGCTAACGAAATGTGTGTGTAACAGATTAAGCAGCATGAAATAGCAACAACGTGCGTCACCGACAACGTGCGTCACCTACCGTGTGAGCAAATTATTAAGGAGTCTGAAACAACAGAAAATAGTGTCACCGATGTAGAGCCTAATGAACAGCGTGAGAAACTGATTAATGAGCATGAAACAACAGCCAAAACCGACACCAATTAAGCTCCTTACAAACAACGCGAGGAACAGTATATAGCTTAGGGATCGAAAAAGAAAGTTGCTACGTTTGGTCTGAAGTAGATTGGAAAAGAAGCTCTTCTGAGATATCAACACTGCCTTCTTCTCCACCTGAATCCAAGAAATGTAGAGCATGTAGTCTTGTATTCCGATGCCTGTTGTGGTGTATATAGAAACAAAAGTGTTGCTGGCTTCAATCGAGAGCATCAAAAGCAGTGACCATACATTTCTCGAAAGTGGACATACACACATGGAAGTTGACGCCATGCATGCGGCAATCGAGTTTGCAAAAAAGAAAACTCAGATTTATGTACCATCACAGTGGGACACAGTTCTCCGTATGGCAAGAAGGAGAGATCCTTACACTATAGTGCCTATGAAGTACACTGACTTTATAGATTTTAAAGAAATGACAATCCAGACAAATAACTCCTCGAATGAATGAATGAATGAATGATGTTTTATGGCACGTCGGCACACAAGGACTAAATCTGGAATGAAGGTAAAATGAACGAAAATGAGGTGGACAAGATATACAAAAGAATATCCTGAATCATGTTATTTCAAGTATGAAATAGATGAAGACTCGTTTCAAAAGGTTCAACTCCTGGGCTCAAAACTAAAGCAATCCAGTTAAGAAGATCTTCTTCGAAATTATAAAAGCAAGATCCCAATATCATCAGCCAAAAAGAAAGATTTGATCCAGTTGTGCAAGTCAGGAATCATTCCTGAAGATTATCATGAGTACTATCGAGGATTGCCTTCAAACCAAAATGTGGCGGACAAATTTCCTGAACCGGACATGATTGTAGACGATTAGTTTACAGTAATGAGCCTGAAAATGATTAGTTTAAGAAACAAGTGATTACAAAATTATGCTGATAACTTTAAAACCAAGGAACTGAAACAAATAACTCTAATACAAAGGATATTACCTGTATCAACGCAATACTTAATTTACATTTTTATAAAGGTTTAATCTGTTTTGACTACACAAATGGACATGGAAATGAAAAACATACAGATTTGTATAGGCATTGTAAAGATAATTGTATTATTAATCAGTTTTATTTTATTCTTTGATCTGTCATATTTCGATGTATTTTTTTAAATATAAACAACAGAACATTTTATTCAAGAACAGTTTATGCCTCGTGTTAGTAAAGAATTTGGTTACTTTTGATACTAACCATAATTATACAGTTATCTTAATAAAAGTGTACTTGGCAAGTTTTTGTTTATAAGGCAGGTTTTGGCATTTTAAAATCACATACTTTTTAAAAATATGTAATTACGATTTAAGCTATCTAATTACACATATTATTCTGGTTTATGTATTTATTATTTATCACTGTACACTAGGAAACATTACACATTTTATTCTTGTTTATATATTACTTGTCATTGTACACTAGGAAGCATTACGCATATTATTCTGGTTTGTGTATTATTTATCATTGCACAGTAGGAAACATTCCACGTACACTAGGAAACATTACACATATTATTCTGGTTTGTGTATTATTTATCATTGTACAGTAGGACACATTACACAGATTATTCTGGTTTATGTATTACATTCCATTGTACACTAGGAAACATTACACATATTATTCTGGTTTGTGTATTTTTATTTATCATTGTACAGTAGGACACATTACACAGATTATTCTGGTTTATGTATTCCATTCCATTGTACACTAGGAAACATTACACATATTATTCTGGTTTATGTATTATTTATCATTGTACACTAGGAAACATTACACATATTATTCTGGTTTGTGTATTATTTATCATTGTACTCTAGGAACAATTACACATAATATTCTGGTTTATGTATTACTTGCCATTGTACACTATGAAACATTACACATATTATTCTGGTTTATGTATTATTTATCATTGTACACTAGGAAACATTACACACATTATTCTGGTTTATGTATTATTTATCATTGTACACTAGGAAACATTACACATAATATTCTGGTTTGTGTATTATTTATCATTGTACACTAGGAAACATTACACATATTATTCTGGTTTATGTATTACTTGCCATTGTACACTAGGAAACATTACACATATTATTCTGGTTGATGTATTATTTATCATTGTACACTAGGAAACATTACACATATTATTCTGGTTTATGTATTATTTATCATTGTACACTAGGAAACATTACACATATTATTCTGGTTTGTGTATTATTTATCATTGTACACTAGGAAACATCACACATATTATTCTGGTTTATGTATTACCTGTCATTGTACACTAGGAAACATTACACATATTATTCTGGTTTATGTATTATTTATCATTGTACACTATAGGAAACATTACACATATTATTCTGGTTTATGTATTATTTATAAATGGGGACATGATACATATGAACAGTTTAAAACGTCAGTGGGTGGAAACGATTTTCAGTTAGAACTAGAAGATTTGTCAGAGAACTTACGGAATATTGAAACCCATGACGAGCTTGAATCAAATCTTTCTTGTTTTTATAACATGATAGAAAAGGTGTGTGACCCAATCTGTAGGAAAAAGGTTAATAATAATGTTACACATAAACCAAAAATGAAAAATCAGCCATGGTTTGATAATGAATGCAAAGAATGTAGGAATCAATTTTATAAGAATTTAAATAATTATAGAAAATCTGACTGTACAGAAAACAGAAAAGCTATGACTCAGTCTAGGTCTCATTATAAAACAGTCATTAGAAATAAGAAAACAAGTTTTAGTAAACAAAAAACTCAGAAATTAGAGTCACAGAGATATAAAAATGCAAAGGAATATTGGAAACTCCTGAAAACGGCGAGCACTGGAGTGCCAAAATCAAATATAACGACCTCTCAATTTGCAAATTATTTCAAATCAATAAACGATCCAGAATCTGTATTTTTCCAACCAGATGATGATATTTTATATTTTAATAATAGAATGTTAAACAATGAACTACAAATAATGTTTGACGAACTTAATATTGAAATCAGTCAAGCAGAAATTCATAAAGCTTGTAAAGAGTTAAACAACAACCGCTCAGGCGGATCGGATTATGTCATAAATGAAATGTTCAAATATGGTTGCATGTATTTAGATTCATACTTAGCGAACGTTTTTAATAAGATTTTTGATATGGGTTATTTCCCTTCTCACTGGACGGAAGGCTATATTGTACCACTTTTTAAAAAAGGAGATATAAACCAACCAGAAAACTATAGAGGGATAACATTACTGAGTACATTCGGTAAATTATTCACAAGAATTTTAAACAACAGGTTAACTACATGGGCTGAGGATTATTATATTTATATTGAAGCACAGGCTGGTTTTTGAAAACATATGGGAACTATTGATAACCTATTCGTTCTCCATGGTTTGATAAATCATATATTGAATGAAAAAAAAAAGTTATATGTAACTTTCATAGATTTCACTAAAGCTTTTGATTTGTTGGTTAGACAAAACATATTCTATAAACTTATGCAATATGGAGTGAGAGGTAAAATCCTTAATATTATTAAATCATTGTATACGAACATAAAATCAAGAGTAAAGTATCAAAACCAGCTTAGTGACAGTTTTAGCTGTTTTCTTGGAGCGCCGCAGGGCGATTGTTTGTCACCTTTTATATTTTCTATGTATGTAAATGATTTAGAAGAATATTTTACACTAAATGGTTTTAAAGGTATCGATACTGGAATGTTAAAGTTGCTGTTACTATTATACGCTGATGACATAGTGATATTTTCGGATACTGAGAAGGGGCTACAAGATGGGTTAGATATACTGTACAGTTATTGCCAGAAATGGAAATTGGTCGTAAATGAAAATAAAACGAAAGTCATGCTTTTTAAAAAAGGCGGTCAGATAAAAAGGAACCTATTGTTCACATATAATAATACTGTAATTGAAATTGTAAATAAGTTTACCTATTTGGGAATTGTCTTTACCACAGGCGGTTCTTTTGATCAAACGTTCGAATCATTAAGTGGCCAGGCATTAAAGGCAATCTTCAAAATGAAGTCGTATATAAATCAATTTACTGACTTATCGGTCAGTCACACTTTAGACATTTTTGACAAACTCATTTTGCCAATATTAAATTATGGCGCAGAGATATGGGGATTCTCAAATGCGGAAAAGTTAGAGAAAGTACACCTTCAATTTTGTAAACAACTTTTATGTGTTAAAACACAAACTCAAAACAATTTCATATATGGAGAACTCGGGAGAGTCCCTTTAAAAATTCAACGTATGGCCTATATTATCCGGTTCTGGTTAAAAATTACACGTTCGAGTGATCGCAAATGTATAAAAAATATGTATAATGTTATGTTAGATGATCTGATCGTAAACCCAAATAAATTAAACTGGGCATCTCAAGTTAAAGGGTTATTGGAACGAACAGGATTTAATGAAGTTTGGTATTCTCAAGGAGTAGAAAACATAACGTATTTCATTAATATATTTAAACAACGAATTAAAGTTATGTTTATACAAAATTGGAATGCTGAATTATCGGATTCCACTAGAGCTAGTACATACAGAATAATATCAGATTTCAGGTTTAAGTATTATCTAGATGTACTAAATATAAAGAAATTTAGAGCTTTTTTTACAAAACTAAGAGTCTCTAGTCACAGGTTAGAAATAGAAACTGGTCGATGGCATAGACCAAATAAAACACCAAGATCCGAAAGAAAATGCCAGCTATGTAATATACTAGAAGACGAATTTCACTTTGTATTGGAGTGTTCACTATATCAAGATATAAGAAAAGAATATGTTAACAAATATTTTTGGAAACGGCCAAACATACCAAAATTTATTGAACCTATGACAACAGAAAACAAGAGTTTATTAAAAAAACTGTCCGTTTTCATTTGTAAAAGTTTTAAAAGAAGAGACGACATGTTTTATAAATAAATATCACTTTTCTCCATTTTTGTCCACAGATATAACTGTGTTCTGATCAGTACTTAGGAATATTAATTTAAAAATATATATTAAACACTTATATATTTAATAGTTGTCAAATACTTTTTAACTAGTAACATATACAGATGATCTTGAAACTCACCTATGAAATTATACAAATTGTCATTAACTGGAAAATATTGTGTGTATTTCATATACATGTTTATATGTATGTACTATTTGCATGTGAACTGTTGGGCGTAATGCCTTATGTTTGAATTAATATATCTATCTTTATCATTGTACACTAGGAAACATTACACATAATATTCTGGTTTATGTATTACTTGCCATTGTACACTATGAAACATTACACATATTATTCTGGTTTATGTATTATTTATCATTGTACACTAGGAAACATTACACGTATTATTCTGGTAGATGTATTATTTATCATTGTCCACTAGGAAACCTAAAACACACATACTCTTCTGGTTTGTGTATTATATATAATTTTACACTAGGAAACATTACACAGATTATTCTGGTTTGTGTATTATTGATCATTATACACGGCGAAACATTACAAATATTATTTTGGTTCATATATTAGTTATCGTTGCACATTAGGAAACATTACCACTGTTATTGTAATTTCTAAGACAGCAGCACATGTAACACATTTTAATGAAAGTACTTTTCCACATTGTTTCCATTTTGGTAGCCCCATGTACTTTCAAGCAATCGCACATACATATATATATTATTGTAAATAAACTCTATAATATGTTATCTTAATCCCTTTGTTTCTCATGTGCAGATATTATGTATTGTTGTAAACATTTGAAATTAAATGTGGTTAAAACTATATATTTTTTTATTTTATATTTTGTTTGAGCGGATAACATGTATGAATAATTGTATCTCTCATATATTTGACATGTTACCTTACGGAGAAAGAAAGTTTCGATTCCTACGGATGCGGGAGGTATAAAGTACTGGTTCTACCCAGGAAAAAGTGTGCGGTCTGCCTCCACCAGCAAAAAATCGACCGTCATATATAGCCTAAAACATGTTGAAAACGACGTAAAACGCAATTCAACCATTCAACCTTACGGAGAAATCTAATGAATGACAATATGGACAAGGGAATATTTGAATGCAGGCCAATTTGCGGTTTAAGCACAATGTTAAACAACGCAAGTAAATGAAGTTTTGAAATTAGAGAAAATAATTATTTTTTTTATAAATATTTAATTTGCATTGCGATTCGATCGCAAACCAGTTTTCACTGAATACGGCTTGTGGCATATTTTGTCCACTATTTTTACAATATGTATACCTAGAGCATACAGATTAACTGGCCTAGTTTACCCTATTTTATGAACTTTGATTCAACCAATCAATTTACACTATCGTTTTTAATTCATTTCAATTCAATTTATTTCAGATTAAAGCTATATGTATACAGGTACATTATTAGTTTTAGGTATAGTTTTTTAGTGACTCCATATCAAAGTCGAGATAATGTTTTATAATCCCAGTTTTGATTTTATAAAGCATTTGAATTCAAAACTTTATCGTAATAACACCGACCTTTTAGAGCACATATCATACATACATCTGTATTATACCGAAGTAGATACATATATCGATTTACCAAAGGATGGCCCATGCAATCCCAATGGGGTCCTTATTCAGACATTGGAAAACAAAGCAAAATAAATTGACAACCGCTTGAAGCAAAACTTTCTTTTTATATACAGCTTTAAATTAGCGCAACTATACGTTAAAGACTGTCATTATCCTGTAATGTCCAAATATTCTTGCACATGTGTCATCACTGAGTGTTCAATATGTGTACATGTATACAACTTGTTCACGTTTATAAGGAACCACTCACGCAATATTTCCCAATTACAGCTTCAAGTTAGCACACATATACTTTTACATATTAAGTTTATAAATCCAAAATGAAATAATGATCAGTTGATAACACTCAGTCCTCCTTTTACACCTTAATCCAACGTTTCAGTGAGATTCACCTATCTTTTTTAAAAGTAATATTTGCTGTATATGGATGTTACTTAAATTTTGTTAATTATTGAGTAATCTGGAAAAAGATGGGTAAATCCTACTAAAACGTTTAATTTTTACGGATTAACTTTATCGTATAATTCCCAAATAGTCTTGCAAATGTGCCATCACTGAAAGTTGAATATATCTGCATGTATAAAGCTTGTTCACGTTTATAAGGAACCACTCACACAATATTTCCCAATTAAAAAAAGATTAGTATTTGTAGTTTAACATAATCCCAAAACAAAAAACAGATCTTATCCACACCACATGTTCGAAGCAAATGCTAAATTATATCATATAGTCTAACTTTTATTCAGAAATATTTTATTTAGGGACAATAAAGCAATGATCTGCGTTCTATATTACTTTATTAACGTTACTATAAATTTTCACCCCATCATATCAAAGTATCAGCGGGCCTTTAAAACAATTTATGTGTATATGGGGTATTTGTAAATTATGCTAAATTGTACCTGAATTACCCAGTATTTGTAAATTTCTAAATAGTATCCCTTTGTAGTTTATTACGCTGGTAAATCAAAATACTCGAAAATACAAGAATTTAAGTTTTTATTGAAGTCATATACGACTTATAACTGTTTCTAGACCTCGTGATTACGTTTTTATGATGTAGACATATTTGCATATTAAAGAAAAGTAAATAATACGAAATATCCACATGTGCTTGGATGGATGAGGACTGCTTTGTTTTCTTCTACTTTTATCAAATTTGGATATTATGAATTGAATTGAATGTTGTTTAACGGCTCATCAACACAGTATAAGTTTCGAGCCGCCCCCAGAGAGAAGGATACATAGGAATCCGGGAACCTGCCCTACTGTTATTATCGAATAGATTCCTATGGTTTTTTAACGTGTTCGGAGGATAGATCGCTACGCGGGACCGCCCGGTTTACGTCGCCATCCGACGGACGAGGCTAAGGGAAAATGTCTTGCCCAAAAACTCAGTGGCACCACGGAGTATTGAACCCGGGGCCTCCGGTTACAAATCCGCCGCGCTACCGACTGCGCCACGCCAGCCCTCAAAATATGGATAGCAATTAGAATACAGACTAAACTGGATTTGTACTTTCTTCTACTTACATTCATACGTTGAACAGTAACTAAGTACGCTGTTTGCATGTATATCCACATATACATGTATATCCACATACATATATATACATATATAGTCTATATTATTCAAACAGTTTTATATTCACTAGTTATTTTCTGACCTTTTCATTTTGTTTGAAATTTTGCAATTATATATATTGTCAACACTATATCAGAATGACACTATGTGTTTGCGGCTTTGGGCAGTGAAGATTTTAAGTAATATTGCAGATGTCCTATATACATGGCGTAAAAGTGCCATTACAATTTCGAAGAAAACGGATATTAAAAAAACAAGACATTTTAATTTTAATTTCTTTTAATTAATTTCCACATGGTATTATATAATTACTGAAGATGTTAAATGCATGGACTATGATTGGAAAAAAATTAAATCAGGTTTCACATTCAGCTGCCGTTAAAAAGTATACACATTTATAATAAAATACAGTAGGGGCGTCCGTGGCCGAGTGGTTAACGTCTCTGACTTCAAATCACTTGCCCCTCACCGGGTTCAAATCACGATCCCTCAGGGGCCTAGGAATATTTATGTGAGGAAGCTATCTAGCTGGCTTGCGGAACGTCGGTGGTTCTACCCAGGCGCCCGCCCGTGCACGAAAATTGCCCGGAGGGGCACCTGGGGTCTTCCTCCACCAATGGAAGCTGGAAAGTCGCCATATGACCTTAGCTGTTGGTGCGACTATAAAATCCAATTCAATCAATCAATCAATATAATAAAATACATAACATAAGTATCTTCTCTACAACTATGGAATATCTTAAACAGTTTGTGAGAGTATGTATTTTGCCTATCATCTAAAAACCTTCTATTTTTTTTACATCAATATCCAATCAAACTGACGACCAACTTAGAAAATATATTGGCGGTACAATGACGTCATCGGTGTCATATGTGACTCCCCGGTGGTACGTAACGACCCCTATCGGCGTGACATGTGAAGTATCCTATAGGCGAACACACACTTCAAACGCACCACTTATGCTCGACCAGTCATTTCTTGAAGATCTTTACAGCCTCTTGAAAGTCCTCAACATACGGGTATTTCTTAAAATTGACTAATTTATGGTACGAATAAAATTTATTGCGTTTACTTTAGCAATTTTGGTTCGTTTGAGGACCTTTTTGTATTTACTTTGGCTAGCTGATGCCAGTACAACATGAAACGACATATGTTGGGTGGTTTTCGATAAGTTTCTGCTGAAATATGCCCAAACAGGAAATTAATTCGGTGGTTCTGCTTTGATAAGGATTGACACAGTTTCTTAATAATGAATAGACTGAAAGAACGTTTTTTCTCAGGGCGACCAACGGCCCATATGATTTTATTTAAAAGGATATGCTAGTCATTTTCTAAGCTGCGATAAAGTTTCGTGAAAATGAGATCAGCTCATAAAATTGTTTTCTAAAGGGGTTCTAAGTTGATATTCATGTACATTTTAATAAGTGACATTTTAATAAGTGAATGCAAAGCATTTAAGCGTCTAATTCAGAATAACTAAGGGGGCGAAGCTATATCATGCTCTAACTTACAAAGAATGAACGTTAGAGAAATGGTAGTTATTTGGACCGGGTCACTATGTACATCATACCACAAAACAGATTGAGTCTGTCTCAGATCGTGGTGAACAAACGCGCCTAGATAAGACTCGTTCTATTATATAAATACAATTCTATGTTCTGTTATAAGGGCCGCGCGTGGCTGATTGGTAGAGCGTTCGCCTCGCATGCGGGATGTCGTGTGTTCAATCTCCGACCGGGTCATATCAAACAGTACTAGCAGCTTCCTTGCTTGATGTTCAGCAAAAAAAGGGTAGTTCTGTCACTGTTCGCCCCGATGTCAGTATAATGTGACTCGATGCGGTATCCTGCCATATGTCTACGGCGTCGTATTTAAGAGTGAAAGTGAAGTTAAATCCCATATTTATATATGTACTGTTATACCAGGTGGGAAGCAGAGTGGTTTTTAGCTCCGCCATCCACTTATCATAGCAACACATGACAACGGAAAGTAGTACGTCATTTTCCGTCAACGTCAAAAAAAAGTGAAACAGCCGCCATTTTCTTTTTTTTTAAACGCGTAATCTGGAAGATTGTAACAAGTTTACATGATTAAAATTTTAGTTCCCATTTAAGATTCGTCATCTTCAGCTGTATTGACTTTTAGATGCTTTACTGCGCGAGAAATTTCGAGATTCACCCATTTAAAATTCCGAAGCGAGGGGAAGTAACTCGTAAGAGATGTCATTGTTAAAATGCGTTTAAAAATGGTAACACTTGTGTTCTTTTCTTTTGAAATACAAGGAGATAATAAACATATGTTGTTTAAGCTTAAATAGTACATGGGGGCGTGTACTACATGTTACGAACATCATGGTATTTCTTTATAAAATTTACACGCTAAAACGATAAAATGTTCGACACGGCACTGTCGGTCAAAAAATATAACGAGTGTAAAGTCATTGAACGTCTACAGGTGCGTATTCGTTATTCGGTGAAGGGGCTCACACTAAAGTCTGAAAAGTAGTCTGTAGCCTATATTTAAAAAGGCTGACCGCTGTTCAGCTTCTCGTTGTCCATTTTGATGGCCAATCTGGAATTATGGAACTCAACTGGCCACCCGCAAATGTTTTTTTATTTATTTTTTATTGGCGAGTATCACCATATGCAGCCATATTTAACATCAAATTATACTAAAACAAAGCTGCAGTCCAATTTATTTGGTTATCCCTCACCCACCCCACCCATAAAAAAATTAAAAATGCGGGTCTGGTCAGGGTATAGGTGTCTCATTGGAATCTGGGAAAGTCGACCTTGAACTAGAAGTGTGTTCCATCACCCATGAACACTTGCTTCGCCTGCTGACACTGCTGTTTGCTTATTTCCAAGGTTAGGTTGCAGGTTAGACTGATAAATAGGGCATAACTCTGCCAAAATGAAAGTCAGAGGTATTGCACATGTGTAACAACATTCATTGAGATGAAGACGTGGGTGAAGTTTCATGAACACAATTAAAATACTTTTCAACTGATGGCCAAGGTTAGGTTGCAGGTTAAAGCAAGACGGACGGACGACGACGGACAAAGTGATCGATAAGTGTCTGCCATCCTAAGCAGTTGACACAAAAATAAGTGTTCAGTTCTCATATAAATATATCCGTCATGCGGATATTTTTTTATGCACTCTTCAACCCAATGAATTTTACTTGACCAGGCTAGACCAGTGACATTTGCTTTATCAGACGAGTACCGCTAAGTACAGCAAAACATGTTTCGAGATGCTAATTTCAAATTCAGTGCTTGATATACACTTCAAGATTGCCATCATCGGCCCATGTGTCACTTTAATTACAAAAGATCTATTTCAAAAGCTTGAATAAACAATAAATAGATTAAAATGACCTTGTGTTCCCAAAAGGCAGTTTTTCAGTTTCAGATACATGACTGTACGCAAATGGAAACTTTTTTTTACATACAATGTATATCCAACTGAACCAAAGAATAAATAATACAATATTTTATTTATATTATATTTATAAACTAAACATCTATTAAATACAATAATGAAATTACCACAAAAAAATCAATGTCATATATGGCCTAAAATGTGTTAAAATGATGTAAAACACCAAATTTTTTTGAATGTGAGCATCTACTGTCAATGTACGACATTGTATACATTTGGTGTTTTTTTAACAGCTTTACATATTATATAGTCTCTGTGAGGTATAATTATGTTCATTTTGGTTCTTTAACATTTTGGTTCTTTAAAAAAATAATGTCTGCTCAGTCCTCGGGATTGCCAAACTGGTCACCATCATGATCAGGCGAACACATCTCAAGCGGGATACGCAGTAACAAGTATACACTGTAACACATAAGGCCGAAGAAAAATTAACCGCGTTTCTGATTTGGCCAAATTAAATGAATATATTTCCTGGAGTTTAGAATCTTGCGATCACAGTATAGTCAACTTTTTTGGTTAAATCCACGTCTTTCAGGGTTGCATTGGTATTTGAAGAACGAAGGGCATCTGGAAACCAGATGATGCGTCTCTGAAATGAACAAAACAAGTTGTTAAAAAGGATGGATTGGTGGTACAAAATATATAAGCCATATGATATATGCATGGAATTTCACATGAATCAATAGAGTGTCCTGTTATTTTTAAAGGGATTTTAACTTGGGCTGTCGTATATACCGTATTACCTCTAACAGTAGCACCCGGGCACTATGGAAAGTGCGAAGGTGGGGTTGGGGGGGGGGGGGGGGGGGGTGTGCTACTATTATGATACAAATTTTCAATATATTTCACCTCCTTTCCCCCCCCCCCCCCCCCCCCCCCCCCCCCCCCCCCCCCCCCCCCCCCCCCCCCACCCGACTGTTTCCTTATTAAATTATTAAATTACTGTAGGCGATCTTTTACTGTTACACCGGTATTGACTTAACCTAAACATGACTGTACCGAGTATATTACTGTCATCACTCTGCATCTATATGATACACATTTCTGTCAAACTTGACAATTACAAAACGGGTTGGTTGCCTATGAATTAAATAATAATAAAAGATAAACTAAATAGTAAATTGAAAGGAACGAGATAAATAAAGCGGTAATTGTATTGATGATGATAGCGCTTTAAGGTTTATGTCATAGACCATACTGGTGTCGAAGGTAAAAAACTCCTGTAATCAAATCCATAAGCGGTAAAAACAGTGTGTTTTTTTAGGAACTTTTAATTTAATCAAATCCATTAGCGGTAAAAACATTGTGTGTTTTTAGGAACTTTTAATATTGAAGACGGTAAGGTTTCTTAAACCAGGTGGGGGCTCTTCTAATAGAGGAAATACGGTATTAATATATAGGTAAATTGACATCACAGAGAAATGTGAAAGTTTTACCATCAACTTGTATGAGTTTTGTGTGATAAATAGAATCTCACAAAATCATCTATTATTTTTTAAACTCTTCAGTAAACATTAAACATTATTTGATGCTCGACAAGCCGCGCATTGTATATTTTTGCCAACTCGTTTAATAAATCCGCACTCGATCATGGAAGATCAGCTATTATATCCGCCGAGAAATAAATATTTAATCATTATTCTCCCATCACTGCTAAAATCAACAAAATATTCTGAAGTATATAATTTTTTTAGGTCATACAGATGAAATATTACATTTTTATATCGTGCCCGGCCTTCGAACAGTATAGGTTATTTAGAGCCGCCCCAGAGAGAGGAGAAGGATAAATAGGAATCCGGGAACCGTGCCCTACTCTTATTATCGAATAGATTCCCGTTGTTCCTTAACGTGCTTGGAGGATAGACTGATACACGGGACCGCCCGGTTTACGTCCCCATCCGAAGGACGAGGTTAAGGGAAAGTGTGTTTCCCAAGAACACATCGACGGAAAGGATGAGATATGAAATGCCTGTATATTATTCTCTATAATTATAGTATAACTGTGTAATTTATATATTATTACTAATTGCTGATATTATTGCACCAATCATATATTTAAACCTATGGTAGAATAACGAAGACAAATAATACATCTAAATTTTATTTAATTATATGCAAGCAGTTTTAAAGTGAAATTGATCATGTTGATACTGGACTAATAAACTGTGATACTAATGTTCGACAAAATCTTCAAGATTGCCATATGTCCCTTTAAAGTGTCCTTTTATTTGTAATTTAACTGGGGCAGTCTTTAATAATATCGCTGTAAAGTGACAACATCACAGAGAAACTTTCATGTTGTATCATGTGTATCCATTGTTTTATGTGATGGAATTTCACAATATCTCAACAAAACAAACAAAAAAGTAAAGTATCCCAATGAGCTGGGACACTGGGACAATTATACTTATAGTTAGGCACTCCTCTTTTTTTTTTAAAGTAGCTATCCCGCCAAATAACTACAAAATTGCACTAGAAAACCGTTTATCGAAACTCTATCCATATAACAATGTATATGCGCTGATTAAAAGTATAGGTTTATTAATAGGTTCTTAGAATACCCGTGATTGAATATCCGTAAAATGATGGTAACTCGTAATTCGACACTCCAGTTCTGGGGTTTGGTCCAGCTGGTTAAAGCCGTTTATACTGTGTATGTATGAGTTTGGTTTCTAAAAATATGTAAGTTATATATATATATACTTCGTCATCAGTAGGTTTAGAAACAGTGTACATAATGTTTAAAAAATTTGACTGTTGTTGGCGGGATGGCTACTTTAATGAGAATAATAAAAAAATCTACAAATCGGATTCTGCCACTCAAATAAATCTAATGTTTCTCAAGCTTATCAAGCTTATTAAAATCTTCATTTATAAAAACCACTATAAAGAACCATAAACATGTATTCCCGAATTTGGGGCGGCTCGAAATGTTAACATTTGCTAGTAAGATAGATCGAGTAGCTTAGGTACATTTTTTGAATTCCACTCTCTGGGGTGGCTCGAAATATTGCCATATTATTAGCTTTATTAACCTATATCACAGGGGTCAAATATATTAAAGTTTATAGCTTTAGCTTACCCAGGACTAGGCTAAGTCTCAGAGCTGGAACTTGGAGATGCCACTTGACAGAAGGTGGCAGATGCCACTTGACAGAAGGTGGCAACATCTGCAAAGATCCCTGAAAGAAAATCAATTGTTTTTTTTATACATACATACATACGGTAGATGTGTTAATCCTTTACAGTACTGCTGTAGCTATATGCAAACTTTGGGCAGTGGAGGGGGGCGGGGGTGGTGCAAGGGCACCGATTTTGTGGGTGGGGAAGGTGAAGGGGAGGTGGCAATGCCAACGGTGCATTTCTGCTCTGCGGTCATAGGGGGGTTTGGGGACAAGGCCAATTATTTTTGGGGAACAATGAAACATTGTCTGTTATTGGTAATATTTTTGGGGAACAAGGGAACATAATAATAAAAATAAATGGAAAAATATTTTTGGAGAACAAAGCAAAATATATTTGGGGAACATTGGGTCATATTTTCAGTGAACATAGACCCCACTGAAAGGGTCTCATCATAGAAATAATACATCAGTGCTATATTATTATTAAATTTTAACGGATCGAGACACTAAACATGAACATGCACGAAATAAAACACATGTATGAGTCAGTACCGAGTGCTGTACATACCTTTCAACCTTTGTTTTTCCTATATGTCTATTCACCAAAGTTGTCGGTGTCCCTAATCGAGGCGAACGTGACATTCATGACTCATGTGGTCTACATGACATGACCTTGACTCGGGCGTTGACAGTAGATGTTCTACAATTATTTGTTACATCATTTACCCATAACAATAGTTAACACATGATCTACGTGATCTACGTTGCTTATGAACGCAGGAGCTGCTGCTCCTCTCTATTCATGTCTGTGCTGGTGAGCGCTCCGGCTCTCTGTATATCGCTGTACTGTACAGTGTAATCCGCTTTCATCGGATGATCCCTCCAAAGCCTATCTAGTCTATTCTCAAATAATTTAACAGACTTGGCCTCTATCACAGTTTCTGGGAGACTATTCCAGATGTCCACAACTCTCATTGTAAAACAGTTCTTCCTCACGTCCAACCGACACCCTGCCTTTTTGATTTTGAGCGAATGCCCTCTGGTAGTGCTTAGATGTTTCTCAAACAGTCCTCCTGTGACGTTGTGATCATACACATCTGTTAGAATCTTGTATGTTTCTATCATGTCACCTCTCAGTCGTCGATATTTCAAGGTGGGCAGATTCAATATATTTAGACGCTCAGTGTACGATTTATATTGTAGAAATGGTAGCATTTTAGTGGCTCTTCTCTGAACGTTTTCTATCGTCTCTATGCTCTGCATAGACATAGGGCTCCACACACAAGCAGCATACTCAAGATGTGGTCTGACTAGTGCTTTAAACAGCAGGCAAAAAGTTTTGTAGTCTAAATGGGTAAATGTTCTCCGAATAATGCCTACTATCTTGTTCGCCTTGTTCACTTGGATCTGTATATGATCATCAAATGCAAGATGGCTATCAATATTCACTCCTATATCCTTTTCAACTTCCACGACTTCTAGTTGTTTCACACCACCATCGTAAGTGCCCATGGTGTATACAGGGTCCTCGCAGGTCTTTCTTTTGTTATATATTGGTAGGACCTTACACTTATCTGGGTGAAATCTCAGGCACCACCTTTCACTCCACGCGAACAAACTGTCCAGATCATGCTGAATAGCAATGCTGTCCCTCCTGTCCTTTATCTCACGATATAACTTTGTGTCATCAGCAAATAGAAAAACGCTCGACTGAACACAGCCTGGAAGGTCATTTATAAAAACTACAAATAAAATTGGTCCCAATACCGAACCCTGAGGAATCCCACTGGTGACATCCATCCATGACGAGTATTTTCCGTTCAGATGCACTCTTTGTTTTCGGTTGCTCAGAAAGTTCTCGACCCACCTACACATCTGATCACTTATACCATGTGATTGTAGTTTAGACAGTAGCCTTCTGTGTGGAACTTTATCAAAAGCTTTCATAAAATCCATATATATAGCGTTTATTACACCACCACCATCTAGTATCCTTGTCCAGTGATCTAAAACATGGAGTAGCTGCAATGTCGTTGATCTACCGCCTATAAAGCCGAATTGCTTGTTACTAAATAACTTATGCTTTTGCATGTGATCGACAATCCTTTTCCTCACTAGTTTTTCCATTGTCTTAAATATCACACTAGTCAGGCTTACAGGCCTATAATTGGCTGGGTCAGTCTTTTTCCCCTTTTTAAACAATGCTATTACTTGTCCAATTTTCCAGCTTGCCGGCACCAGCCCCGTACGGAAGCTGCTATTGAAAATATTACTCAATGGTTTGTCGATAATATTTGCCAGCTCAAATAATACTTTTGGATGAAATCGATCCGGGCCTGGTGATTTGGATGTGTCAAGACTTGTGAGCAACTTGTTCACTTCCTGCTTGGTGAATGGTGAATCGTCAGATCTGTAATCACACATACTGTCCAGATGGACATAGTCTCCTTCTGGTTCATTAGTAAATACACTACTAAAAAATTCTGCCAGGATTTTAGCTTTGTCACTGTCGGACTCTGCAACAACCTTCTTCCCCTCCACCTTTGTGTGAAGTTCACTAACTCCAGATACAGTCTTGCGTTTGGAGTTCACATATCTCCAGAAAGGTTTACAGTTATTTTTACAGTTCACAGCCAGCTCTTGCTCACGCTTTTTTCTCTCTTTCTTAACAATAGCTTTCACCCGATTACGGGCTTTACAATATTCTCTATATTTTGTGCTATCTCTAGTTTCCATATATCTTGTCCATAGTCTATGCTTCCGCTTAATACACTTCACCACCTCACTTGAGAGTGGTGTTTTGCCTTTCTTATGATTCGGTATTCCTTTAGGTATACACACGTCCATAGCCAATAAAAGTCTATCAGAAAAATCATGTTCCATAGTCTCTATATCATTGGCGGCTAGGCTGGTTTCCCAATCAATGTCAAGGTTATTTCTCAATTTATCATAGTCTCCTTTGAAGTACCTGAACTTCTCACTTTGGCAAGTATCTATAGTTGTATGGCATACATAATTAAAGTTGATCACACAATGATCACTGGATCCCAAAGGATCATCATAGTTAACCTTCGTGACTCTGTTACTATCATTGACTAGAATTAAGTCGAGCACTGATGGTTCTTGATTCACCCGTATTCTTGTTGGTTGATCAATCATTTGGTCAAAAAAACAATCTCTCACACATTCTATGAATTCCTTGCTTACGGTATCACGTGCACTAAATGTTCTCCAGTCTATACCTGGAAAGTTAAAGTCCCCAGTGATTAAGATCTGGTCATATATCTTCTCCATCTTACTTACTTCCCTCATTAGGCAATTCAGTTGCTCATGATTTCCCTCCGAGGATGATGGGCTCTTATAGACACCTCCAATAAGAAGCTTATGTGTATCTTCTAGATTTATTTTCACCCATACAGACTCCTTAAATCTCTCGTCCATGCTGACCTCTGTGGCCTCAAGTTCTTGTTTCACATAGATAATAATGCCTCTTCCCCCATCCCCTGGAAATTTTTCCGGGAACATATCATAGCCCTGAATACTCAGTTCAGATTTCTGCACCTCATACCTAGAGTTTTTTGGGAGTACCTCTGTTATTGTTATCACATGTGGTTTCTCACCATCAGTGTTGTTACTCAAGTAGCGTAACTCCAACTCACCAAATTTATTCATAAGACTGTCCGCATTAGTGTAAATACACTTTAGTTCATGCACTGACTTAACATTATGTCCACGTTTATCTACAGGTTTTGATGCTTTGACCTTATTATTTACAATATTTACATTCTCGCGGGCCCGTACTCTTAATTTGGATCTATTCGCACTTTCACTACTTTTTTGTCCCACGAGGGACCCTTCACCACAAATTTGTAGTTTTTTTCCAAATTGTTTTCGTTCCGATCCTTAGCTTCCTTTAGCTTTTCTTTGTTGTGTAGTCTCTCATTTTGCGTCATGTCGTTAGAGACACTTATTTTGCTAAACTCATCCTCGGCCCCTCTTAGTTTGTTTAAATTTTTCATAAGTCCCTGTTTGCTTAGTACGTCATCCATCGTCACTCGGACTGGTCTCGGGTGCGATACAGATTCAGACGTGCCTGTTTTAGGCTCTTCACGCTTCCCTAGCCTCACAACCTGCTTCACTTTCTCAGGGTCAGTGTCCAGCATCCTAGTCAATCTATGTATACAATCTGTATCGACTTCCTTCCTAGCTTGGCCCTCGCTGCTCAACGATTCCTCTACTCCAAAAATTACTATATTGCACTTTCTCCTATCCCTATCGTATATTTCCTTCTGTGCTTCGTCAATCTTGTCGGTGATACACTCGAGGCCGCCACCCATTGTGCCTAGCACTTCCGCATTGTTAGCAACCAACTTCCCAATATCGACGACTTTCGATTCTAGTTGTTCTAATTTCTCATCTGTCTCATTTTGTCTACGCTCTAAACAAGCAATTGACGATATCAACTTTGCCACACTATTGTTGCACTTTTTGCAGTACCAGTGGATACCACCAGCATTACTAGTCTTTTCCAACCACTTGTAAGTATCTTCACCGACATCCTCACACTTTATATGGTGCCAAAATAAACATATCTCACATTCCAGAGACCTGTCAGTGTCTTTCACTGTTTTCCCACAGGAGCCACATTTATGCTTATCTGGGGGTTGGGCTGTGTTATCTGCTTTACTGTTTGAGGTAGACCCTCTCAAAGACCTATTATGCTCCGCCATCATAGATTTTCGTACACAATAATAAGTCGATATTTAGTCCTTACATTCCGTTCATGGGCGCCGCCATTGTTGACAAATATGTAGCCTCGTTCTGGTCAAAGTGTCAAAACAAAGACAAGCATTGGGAAAATCGAATTCAAAGTTTCTATGATGAGTAATGTGTATACAAACTTTCAAAGTGAAACCAAATTAGGTATTTCTCCAAATATATGTAATAATCCTGATGTCTATCAGATCGAATTCTATATTATTTGCCAATTTATCAGAGCCAAATAAAGATCCGATGTTCGACTTCACGCATGCGGTTGGCATGAATAGGTCTGTCTTTTTGCTCATTAAATCCTGGAATTGTGAAGTATTCACTTGCAATTATCCATAGTACATTCGACCGTAAATCAACACAACAAATTACTGCCGACTAGGCCAAGAGTGTAAGTGCGATTTTTAATAAGCGCCCAGAGCCGCTGATTTTTACCGTAAACATGCTAAAGGAAAGGCAGAAAAGTGTTTAAAGGTTGACTTACTGACATTTTATCCGGGGCAGGAAATAACTATATCCGGGAGTAGAAAATATTCATGTTTTACGTTTCTGTTATTGATTTTCAGTTTTGCTTATTTAGCTTGAAGCCGCCATTTTGAATAATGTGTGTTTTGAGTGAGAAAAAAGGGTGACCATCTTTCAAAACGGTCTCAAAAAATGCGTAGTCATGAATTTTGCCGAAATTTTCAGGAAAGGTAGTAGAGGTACTGATCTATCATTTCTGTTAATTTAAGCCAAATTGGTGACTACCCATTTTTTGTGACCGTTTTGAGAAATCGGCAATTTTGCAGTTTCAAAAAACTCAAAATGTCCGGTCTTCACATTTGAACAGCGATTTAGGCTATGCAAAATATGCCAGTAGTAGTCAAAACGAATGCTATGGGGATGTTTAACGTATAAACTTACTTTGTTCATTGTCTGTGTTGTTTTTGCATTCAATCATGGCTTAAGCTAACGTTTTTTAAAAGACAACTGCAATTTCCGCGTAACTGCACGTGAGTGCAAATTGGGACTACTTCGTGTTAAAACACTCGAAACTCAAAAGTGAGTTAAGAGGTGTGTGCGCGTGAAAAGCTTCAGCTGCTGCTGCACTGTACGCCTTTCCAATAAGTACACTTTATGCCGGTAGGAGTTATCGATCGTATGTTGCGTGACGTCATAAACAGGACTCACGGAATTCCCCAGAAATTCGCGGCATATCGAAAGATTTACAATAACCTAACAATTTAACTGGAAATTAGCGGATGTTCCTGCAAGGTATGAATTTTTTATATAAAATGAATATATTTGTAGCTTGTTTGTCTATAGAATAGTTAATAAAGTGCCGAAATGTGTCTAAAATCATGGTTCAGAAATCAGGACGTCCTGAAAAAGTAGTGGGTGGGGAGTCGGACGGATTACGTTGATACTCGATATTTTAAGAATTTAATGCTATTACATATTATTACTTTAAGAAAAATTATACTTATGCATACTCGCTGATACATATGAAGTTATTTATTGTTATGACAACATAGGCGTAGGAGCTGGGTGGGCCAGGGAGTGGTGTGGGGGACGTCCCCTCAATGTTCAGATTCGGGGGGCGGGTGGATTTGCCCCACCTCCCCCCGCCCCCCAATAATGTGAAGGAAAAAATGGTTAGCGCTCACAAAGTACTTCTTTCCCTATATAATGTTGTACTTTTTGGTGTAATTGAGCGTGGATAAGGGTGGGGTGGTGTAGGAGTGCAGCCAGCACGGGACTTGAACCTGGGACCCCTCACTTACACGGCAAGTGCTCTACCAACCGAGCTTAACGGGCTTCGGGTAAATATCACCACAACATTGATTGATTATCTCCGGTATAAATTACTGGTCAGTAGTTTAGACTATGACAGAATGACCGGCTTGTCATTTGATTTTCTCACTGCCAATTGATTATATTAGTAATAAATTTCTTTTTCGGGAAGATCGGTGGATAAGGCCTTGCTTTTAGAGCTGCAGACCTCTGAACCGCCTGAGTTTGTTCCATTGCGGAGGCATGTCTGACGGTAAACTTCATCTTTCACCTCATAAGTCACTGAGGTTGCTGTCCAAATATCAACTTAACAGGTTATAAACCCCATTTCATTCATTATTTTCTTTGTATGTTTTCAGTAATGACTGACATTATGGCCTATGAAAATATATACCCCGACATGGAGAGAGAAAGCAGCAATCAAGATCTGATCATCTGTTTGAAAAGAATGTAGGTTGACTTTATAATCTGCTTGTAACGTATAGCGGCAAAATAAATATATTGTCGTCACAAGATACTTATTTCTTGGTAAACAGGTTCCGTGTTCATTTTAATTATTTTGTTGTGGTAAATGTGTCACAGTTCATGCATAATATAGGAACTTCAGTATGAAGAATTTAAAAATGTATACAATGTTCAACCTACAAGTAACTTAAAATGACTAGCACACTATTTTTAAGAGAAATACTGTAAGCTAACTGCTTGCTTTATTTTGGGCAAACAATTCCTGAAAATCAACAATAATTTCATTTTGTTATAGACACAGTTAAACCCGTTAGATGTTACCGCGTAAAAGAAGTGTTTTTTTTCTGTGGAGTGTCTTACAGAATATTGTTTTTATCATTTCAGTTGAATGGAAGTAAAGCAGTGTGCATGCTTCTTACACTTTCCGGATGAAGATTAGGTCAGAAATGGGTGTCACAGATGTACACTAGCTGTATTTCAAATAAGAAAATCTCTGTTAGGAGTGGAATTACAAACTATTAACGGACATCAGTATGGCCCATAGAGCCCTAAAGGTTTCGAGAATATCTGGCCTTTTCTACCAAGCGGTGTTTCACTGAACATTTCACCATTCCTTGGTAAAGTTGGTTAAATGTGTAAGCAAATAGCCACAAAATATTTATAGCAGCTGAGGGGATTCATGTTGAACACACTATGCCCAAAATTAAGGAATTCCACATCTTTGACTAAACCATTCCTTTGACCGTGACTGGGATCATGCATCAAACGTGGACAGTTTGCGAATTATTAGCCTTTTCCAAGATCCTATTATTTTGTAAATTCTCAAAAATGTGAAAATGTCTTGAAGCAGATTTCATGGCATAAGCACTTTGTCATGTAAGTGGTCAACTTATTGGTTCAATGAACTTATATGCGAAGGGTTGAAATAAACATACTCATTCAAACACACAATGGATTTATTCCTGAATAATTGGTCATTGTCTTTGGACCATGTTCATTTCAAGCCTTCAATTAAAGATAGGATTAAATAAGTCGGTATTCTTTCTTAATATCATGTACCGGAAGCAATATCATGATAGACGGGTGTTCCTTTACTGTTTAACGGTTTATTTTATGCATTATAAAGTATTGAGAAAATTCAATATTGTAAAAATAAAACAATTATCATCATTTATTTGTCACTTTTCTATAATTGTTCCAATGTCAATTTAATATATGAATTAATCATAGCTAAACTACTAATGATAATTCTGATACATGGTTTCCCTAAGTGATAACCAGTCCATTTCATGAATTCATCTGATGCTCTCTTGAAAGAAGTGGGGTTTACGTTCCGTTATCACATCATATTACGTTATGGTACAGCAACCGCAGTGGGAGATGAGATGAAGTTTCCCATCAGACATGCCTCCATCAGAGAGCAAACCCACGGGATGCAGAGGTCAGAAGCTCTAAGCTGAGGCCTTATCCACTGAGCTACCGTGGCCGCTGATGCTATCTTAAACTTGCAAGGCTGTATATAGTATTGTTAGAGCTGAAGGTAGTCCCACCAACCCCAAACTTTGAACACCTTAAAGAGACATTTGACTTTTTCCACACTTTAAGGAATTATATTTAATGACAAAATTAACAATTTGTGTCATGTACCGGTACTATAAATCAATAATTAGTTTTGTTTTAAATTTAATAAAACAAAAACTTAATAATTTGAGGAAGTTGTCAAGTGTGTCTTTAAAGTTAAGTTTTAATACTATTTATATAAGATTGGATAAGAGTGAGATCTTCCGCTGTTATTACACATGTGGTAATACAACATCACGCCCAGGGTTCGAAGATTTGAGATGCGCGTAACGGGTTGTAGAAATTATAAGGAGCACGTGTGCGATATTACAAAACTGGGGCACCATCTGTACGTGTTAAATTATATTTAATTTAATGACTATCGAAAATAACTAGTCACACGGACTGAAGGACTTTCAAGGACGCTCGGTTCGTACAAACAAAACTGGTTTCAGACCGACGGACGCCCGTTAAGGTCGAACCCTGAATTATTTATTATAATTGCATGTGATACCATTTGGTATTTATAAAAGTATAACTGAAGACAACTGAGGAAAATTGAGTTTAATCATACATGACACAACCAAACCAGTGACAAAATAAAAGTACACGATTGTATGTGTTATAAGCAAGCATTAAAAGATAACCAAGATGTATGTTTAATTATTTGCCCGAACAAATCCATACTTGAACGTTATTAAAACACCAGACACAAGCAAAATTTGTACTTCAAGTAATCCACCATCACTCAAGCCTGACACGAAGTAATTTTCATAGAAAAGTGTGGTACTTTAGTAAAATTCGTTAAACTTAACATGCATAATCAGAATACTTCTGTTGTTGTCCATAAATTTAATTTAGTCTCGTCACTTTCTTCCTGTTATTCCCAGTTATCCTTGCACTTCAGCATAATAGTCTCAATAGTCTGTGCTATCAAACCATCCATGTTCTGAATGGAAAGATGTTTAAATGCTCATCAACACATCATCGGTTATTTAGAGCCACCCAGAGATATATGAAGAATACATGACGTAAATAGAACACCTCCTCTTACTCCGGTTTATGTCACCATCAGACGGATGCGGCTACGTGCTTTGCCAAAGAACACACCAACGAAACTCGGTGGCACCGCAGAGGTTTGAAACCGGGTCGTCAACATTTTAACCCACAGGCAATGGCTTGTATTTTGAGTCCACAGCCTGTAAGTCTGCCCTACACCAACTCCCAGGCAGTTTTGATAGTGTAGCTGTCTAGCTTTTGCAACACCGGATTCAGGTTAATCTGAAATGAATAAATTATGTCTAATAAAATTGCTGCATTTAGAAACAAGTGATCAGTTTTTTTCTTCAAAACTGGGTTCGCGATTTTTTTTAATTTAACTATTTCTATAGGTATAAAAATAAATTGATGTGCAGACAATTATATGCAGTATAATTATCTGTTATTTTTTTGTAAAGATTGCTTTAATACATTTTCTTCAATATGTCGATGCATAACAATATCACACAATCATTCTTTTTGATAGCAAATACAATATATTTTGGTCAAAAGTATCTCAAACTTACTAGTTTACAAAGACATGGAACACTGTTCAGTTTTGAGACTGTCCCATTTGGAGCTTCTCTGCACTTGCCATTGATGATTTGTCCTATCCAGAGATGTATTCTATTCACTGAAACAAAAAAATACCGTTTATTTCATATTTTGATACTTAATACATGTTTACAGTTATAAATGCATATTTAAACTACTGTCCAGCATGTAACCTACATGTAGTACAAAGTGTGTGGATGCAGGGGCGTAGAAAGTATCTGGTGGGTGGGGTAACTGAAAAAGCTCTGGGCAGTAAACGGATATCTTCGCTTGTCATGTTTATCGATAAACACTTCAAAAATTATATAAATATAATCTAAATATTAACATCCTTTTTTCGTTGAAACATGAAGCTCGCAAATATTCCGAGTTTCTCAATAAAAATACACCCAGTCGAATCGACAAATAAAAGAACTTAAGAAATGCCATGCCCATTCAACTCAATCGTCCCTAAAAACGTTCTGTTGGGTAATATATCTATAACAAATTGCCAAAAATAAGTGACACTGGTAAAATAAAATAATATCCAATGCTTGCTTCTTACCTGTAACTGTTCAGAAAATCGGCAATGTATGTATAAGCCACCATGCAACGTGCGACAACACAACATTACACAGCGTGTTGAAAATGTGTCCTTGTTATGACGTCACGCAACTTGTCAGGGGAGATAAATCGATAAGTGGCCTACTTATTGGAAAGGCGTATAATGTGACTCGATGCGGCATCCTGCCATGTGTCTACGGCGTCGTATTTAAGTGTGGAAGTGACGTTAAATCCCATATTTATATATGTACTGTTATAAGGAAGTCTTTCACTCGATGGTAGGCGAGATTTATGTTTTACTTAATGACATGAAAAATAACACGCCTTCCATCTCACGAAGGACTTTCTTATAACCGAACTCAGCAGTAAATAATATCTGTTGCATATATTGACCACACTGAAAAGTCTCCTAAATAATTCATAATTATGTGTTTATAAATAAAAATGAAAGCGATAAACGCTTGGAAGAGATTTTGAAATCCGTAGTTCAATTAAAAAAAGCTGAAAAATAAGCCGCTTGAAATAGTTTCTGTGTTGCTGTATAAGATAAACTGCACTTATTTTACACTGATCCGTGACTCTGAAACTTATTTATGCTGTGAACCACTTTGCGTTACTTGCATTGACTTTCATGACATTTAAAATATACTGAGCAAATTAAATTTAGCACATAAAATGCATGTCAATTCCATAGGCGATATACGAAGCCGTGAAATTTCGCGGTCAATGATTAACCCTTAACCGGCTAAGCACGACTATAATAGAATTTGTGTCCTTTGTAAACCTAAATCAGCCTGCGAGTAACTTAATTGTCCGTCTGTTGATCAGTCATTTCCTCAAAACACCCTTTTTTCACATAAATGGAATGGTCTTAATTAAAAAAAAGAACAGTCCATTGTATATTATGCAGAGGGTTAGGGTTAAGTGACAGAGATATGACAATTAATAATACTGCAATGTCATTTGTAAACAAGGTCCGTGATAAAAATAAAGCAAATATGTTGGGAAATATTTGATAGATTATCGAAACTCGTTCTTCTTTCGACTTCTTATTTCAATGAAAAGGGAGGTAATTTTAAAATTACAAAAAAAATGGAATGTTTTTGTTTGAGAATAACAATGTTTTATGAACAAATTTTAGCGGTTTTAAACAATGACAGCATGGGCAACTTTTGTCAATGCCAAACATAAAATTCATTCAAAGGAATACTTTGCATAACGAACTTTTTTTTTTTTATAATATGAGAGGTAATTCTGACACTTCGCTTAGAAAATGATATACTCAGTTGCAAAATAAAGTGTACACTGAGTTTTGTTTAGATTTAATTGTATACATTCATTTTAGAATTAAATTGACAAAATCCAAAATGAATATGCCATGTTTGGTACCAAAGTTTTTATAATTCCATTGCCAATATCATGTTGTCATTTGTTTTTCAATAGGTTGAATAATTAGGGACTTTCGCCTGATAAAGAGGATAGGGTGTAAAGTAAATATTTCAAAGTGTACAGTTTCTTTTGCAACTGAGTATAGAATAACACCATTTATGAACATCACATCCTTACCTAGCATTTCTAAAAGCTTCACATAATTATATCAATGTTCATATGTTTAATTTATGTCTCTAAAAAGTCGTGCTAAACCTTGAAACAAGAGGTATAATCATATATTACACAATGATTTATATTGTATGGCAGCATATCAATGTCAGTAGTTCAGATGTAGAGAGAATATAGAGGGTACCGACCCCCTTTTCGTACGCCGGATTCCGACCCATATTAGCCAGTATTCCGTACGCCGGGTTGTGGTACGCCGTACGCCGACATCGCAGTTTTTCATACGCGTACGCCGTATATTTCTCAAAAAATATTTTTTTCCATCCAAAAAATTAAATTTAAGCTAATTTATGTCTCAGATTGCTGGAAATGCCATTTCAGAGCACCTAGGTTTCAAAATTTTCCGGGGGTGGGGGGGGGGGGGGGGTGCATGCCCCCGAATACCCCTAGAGAGCTCGGGCCCTGCGGACCCTCGGGCTCTGCGGGCTCCGCGGCCACGCATGGTTCAAATAGTATTACAGATGCCAACCCTCTGTTAGGGAGTATTCCAGATGCCATGCCCAAAAAAAGCCAGTACTCCAGATGCCAGTACTCCAGATACCAACCCCGCCCCCAGATGGGGGCGGGGTTGGTACCCTCAATATAGGAAGAAAATATACGAGCTAGGAAGAAGTTGAGGAATTTTCTACAGGACAACGAAACGTGTTTGATATTAAGTTCAGTATATAAGGAACAGTAAGATATTCACAGTGCAAATAATTACAAGTGCGTGCGTATAAAAGTATACAAATTGTCCACTTATTACAGACATGCAGATGCATCATGGTTGTTTAAATAGAAACTAGTACATAGTTTATCATATTATTCTTACAAATACAAATTTGCCACCACATAATGAACGCTGTTTCTTATTGAACGCAAAAAGCAATCAAAAGAAAAAACTAATCCAAAACATAACAAGAAAAGTATAACGCATGCGTTATATGTAGACGATTTTTAATAATGGGTTAGTTTGTGGAGGCTTTGTCTGTAGTCGTCGATATGGAGATGACAGGAAGGTAAAGTGAAGAATTAAAAGATACTGAAGTGAAAGATACTGTATGAATACAGATAAGTTTTTATTTGGTCTTAGCTATACATTATTATACATGTTCAAGTATTTTCAATTAAACGATTTACACCTGAGCTATTACAAAGTGAATTTCAGGGACCATGCTACAATATAATATAAAAGTCATTTTTACTTAAATTTTACAAGTGATTATCATATGGGCCCTATTTATGTTCATGTTTTAGTTGTATTCAGGCTCAAAACCGCTTCGAAGTTGCCGTTAAGGCAATCAACTTTGCATTTTAAATGAATTACAAGTGATCTTATAGAACATTTAATTTCTTTACTTCTTTACTTCATTATAGTACTCAAATATAAATGGGTGCCGAAACGTCTAGGGTAAAAATTAAAATAGATGCCGAAATGGTTTGATGCCGAAACGCCTAGGTGCCGATTCGTCTTGGTGTCGAAATGCTTGGTGCCGAAACTTCCTGAATCGATTTTGATCACACAGACGCAACAACTTGAGAATTGTCTGCATTTATTAATAAGCATTTTGCATGTACTGATCATTGGGACCCTGAATTTATTATATCCACAATAGTTTTCGCCTAGAAAATATCGGATGGTTTTAAACATGTTACAATATAAAAGTTTTAATTTTTAAAAAAAATAATTTCAATTTTTAAAACACCCCAATTATCAGCTTTATGCTTTGAGATACATCTATTAAATTATGGATTAAATATTTTTCTTATTACGTCAAAGAACTTATCAATGATCAAATATTCTGTATTATGTGTTGGTTTTGGCTGTTCATCAGATTTTCGAATTTTAATACATTATGAGTTTTATAATACACGTAACGCTTATCGGCTTAGAACGTATTTCAACTTACTGTAAAAAACAACAAAAAAGCTTTCACATTTGTCATAAACATTACCGAGGCGGTGGCTTGTGGTAGAGCGTTCGCCCTGCAAGCGGGAGATCTTGGGTTCAATCCCCGGCCGGGTCACACCAGACTTCATAAACCTAGTACTAGTATCTCCCTTGTTTTGGCATTTAAAGTGCAGTGTTAGGACTGGTCGGCCCGGTGTCAATATAACGTAACTGGGTTGGGAATCATGTCAAGTGTCTACGTCGTTGTACTTCAGCGTCGCAGCACTATAACGTCAAGCATTGACCTCACTGCTATAAGAAGACGCCATCGATTTGACTGAACGATTGTTAAAAAACAACAATAAAGCACCCCTATACCCTGTACACACGCACGCACGCACGCACGTACACACACACACACACACACACCACTTACGCACGCATGAATTCTGCCGGGACAGTCTTTCAAACATAACGCCTACTCACCTTTGATTTTAGTGGTCCCAGCCCTTGAAGTTGTGTCGTAGAACGCCCAGTCTGGTTCCCTTTCCCGTCTGTGTTAACAATTTACTTAGACCAGGACAACTCGTTTGTGATAGTGGCATCCAGGTACGTCCTCAAATCGACAGTTTCAAGTGTCTGCTATGGGAGAATTTAGGATGCTAGTATTGTATGCATCTGCTTGTATGGCGTATCTGCTATGGGAGAATATAGGATGTCAGTATTGTATGCATCTGCTTGTATGGCGTGTCTGCTATGGGAGAATATAGGATGTCAGTATTGTATGCATCTGCTTGTATGGCGTGTCGGCTATGGGAGAATATAGGATGGCAGTATTGTATGCATCTGCTTGCATGGCGTGTCTATTATGGGAGAATATAGGATGCCAGTATTGTATGCATCTGCCTGGATGGCGTGTCTGCTATGGGATAATATAGGATGTCAGTATTGTATGCATCTGCTTGAATGGCGTGTCTGCTATGGGAGAATGTAGGATGTCAGTAGTGTATGCATCTGCTTGTATAGCATGTCTGCTTTGAGAGAATATAGGATGCCAGTATTGTATGCTTCTGCTTGTATGGCGTGTCTGCTATGGGAGAATATAGAATTCCAGTATTGTTTGCATCTGCTTGTATGGCGTGTCTGCTATGGGAGAATATAGGATGCCAGTATTGTATGCATCTGCTTGCATGGCGTGTCTATTATGGGAGAATATAGGATGCCAGTATTATTATATGCATCTGCCTGTATGGCGTGTCTGCTCTGGGAGCATATAGGATGTCAGTATTGTATGCATCTGCTTGCATGGCGTGTCTGCAATGGAAGAATATAGGATGTCAGTAGTGTATGCATCTGCTTGTATGGCATGTCTGCTATGGGAGAATATAGGATGTCAGTATTGTATGCTTCTGTTTGTAAGTCGTGTCTTCTATGGGAGAATATAGGATGCCAGTATTGTATGCTTTTGTTTGAATGGCGTGTCTGCTATGGGAGAATATAGGATGCCAGTATTGTATGCTTCTGTTTGTATGGCGGGTCTGCTAGGGAGAATATAGGACGCCAGTATTGCATGTATCTGATTGTATGGCGTGTCTGCTATGGGAGAATATAGGATGTCAGTATTTAATGCTTGTGAGTTCTTGTTGGAGAAAATTGTCCTCGTGATGGCTGGTTACAGGTTTTCTAAAAGAGAAATCCACGAACAGTATGCGTCTGGCGAACGCATAGATATAGGCCAAGGAAAGGGAACAAGAACGATAGTACATCTGCAGATGGGGTGTGGCATCCTTCTAGGTCGACCTGTCATTTGCGGTCTCCGCGATTTCTGAGGTGTATGAGGAATGCCATATCTCATCTATTCGTTTTCCCTCCGCCATCATACCATGTAACTTTGCACAAAAGGAGAGCATGTGGAGGCATGTGGAACCTAAAGTCAAGCAATATAATATTAATGTGGTTTCCTTTCACAAGAATGCGAGCTATGTCTTGGATGCGGATAATTAAATGTGTCTCACAAGAGAGATGACTGGAATTAACTGTTGGTTTAAAATTTCATTTGTTTTGTGCTGCTCTTAAGGTATCCACCTGAATCTTTAAGGTGGCAACTTCAGATGCCTCTTTGTTTTTGATGAATTAACATCACTTGTTATGATTTTGGTAGTTATTGCTGATACCCTCCGTTTACTATTGTATATATATTTTATTTGTTTGTAGAACATTTTGTACTAACCATTTACCAACGTATTCGAATCCGCAGCCGTAGGGGGCACTCCACAGTTTAATGTACATTTCTCAATCATCAAACCCATGACAAGCTCTTAGCCTGAATCTTTGAGCACAAATAAATCACATCATCATTGTGTCATACATTTCTTAGAAGACAATAAAATTACCCATGTTTCCATACCAAATAAAAGTATCAAAAAGCATTTTCTGTTCAACTTTAGTCCCATTTCTTTAAGATTACCCCACCCCTTAGAACATGCTAAAAATGCAATTTTAGTAATATTTCAAATGTCAATAAATAAAAATAAAATTTTTTCCTACACATATCAGGGTCATTCATGTCTGCACTCATAATGCTCTTGCATATCAGGAAATGCTAAATTTTACATACCTAGTCCGGCATTTTAAAAAGTTATTCCATGCTGATCTCCCCGTCAGTGAAAATCAGCCATTTTAACTACTTTTAGGAAGTTTTTGATTGGTTCACATTTTTCTATTTATAGCCTCCAAAAAACCCAAAGAATGCATATTCCAGTACACCAAAATAAACTTAGAAGTAATCAAAACTGAAAAAAACATCAAACATGTGCTTCATAATTATTATAAAGACCATCCATGGACCTAAAAGATGCTTAGTTGATTTCTTTCTGATTTACACCATGGACATTCATGCGAAACTGAGGACTGCCCCCCTAGACACCAACCTCGACACAGCGCCTCGCCCAATAGCGGACGACTTATTCCATTTGGCCACCTATATATTTTTGGTGATGTTGTCCTATGCGATCGTTGTTTACGTCTAGTGCTTCTGCGTCTTGTCCTATCTACCAATGGGTTTCTGCTTTTCACGAAGAAGGTCATTGTAGCATTGAAGCTCTTACACAGGATATGAGTTTATTCAGTGCTTGAAATGATCTGATCTTCCAGGACGTATGATGAGCTGTCGACTGCTGAGTGGGTGCAATGAAATTCATTCGATCTTTGGAGATCGCTGAGCCCGATACTTATATTTCGTTATCGGTGGTACATTTTCAATTTCTTTTGTTTTCTTACTTAATTTTTGATTCGGTGGTTCCACTACTCCGGCCGATAAAAGGCTCTGGGTATTGTTTAACCACTTATAGGATATGTAGTCTTTTGGCTGTTACTTGTGATATGCAGGCTTCATAACCGCTGCTCCCAACTAAATTCCATTATGTTTATTTCGCTCTTCGGGGCATTTAATTTTATTAGATACTGGGACCATACCCCGTACGACATGGGGAAGCATATATGTCCACCGCCGTATGCATGCCATCTTCGGGATGGTTTAAATTGTGTACTTTTGATTTTATGAATATTGAGTTCTGCTCAACCCGGGGCTAGAGGGCGTGAGCGGTAGCTAGCATATTTCACTACCGCTCATGAACAGTCTCAATCAAACCAAGACTGCAATATTTCGTATGTGTCGTGCTCGGCCGTTTCCAAAGGTCCATTATCATACTCATTTTTATAGCACTGTGGCGTTGCTTGTGCAGTGTTGCGGCAGTAAAACGTCTCCCCGCGCTTGCAATCAGTACTGTTATTCATTCGATCTTTGGAGATCGCTGAGCCCGATACTTATATTTAGTTATCGGTGGTACATTTTCAATTTCTTTTGTTTTCTTACTTAATTTTTGATTCGGTGGTTCCGCTACTCCGGCCGATAAAAGGCTCTGGGTATTGTTTAACCACTTATAGGATATGTTGTCTGTTTTTTAATTTAGTATTTCGGCTGTTACTTGTGATACGCAGGCTTCATAACCGCTGCTCCCAACTAAATTTCATTATGTTTATTTCGCTCTTCGGGGCATTTAATTTTATTAGATACTGGGACCATACGCCGTACGGCATGGGTAAGCATATAACTCCATGTACACCGCCGTATGCATGCCATCTTCGGGATGGTTAAAATTGTGTACTATTGATTTTATGAATATTGAGTTCTGCTCAACCCGGGGCTAGAGGGCGTGAGCGGTAGCTAGCATATTTCACTACTGCTCATGAACAGTCTCAATCAAACCGAGACTTCAATATTTCGTATGTGTCGTGCTCGGCCGTTTCTAAAGGTCCATTATCATACTCATTTTTTTTATAGCACAGTGGTGTTGCTTGTGCAGTGTGGCGGCAGTAAAACGTCTCCCCGCGCTTGCAATCAGTACTGTTATTCATTCGATCTTTGGAGATCGCTGAGCCCGATACTTATATTTAGTTATCGGTGGTACATTTTCAATTTCTTTTGTTTTCTTACTTAATTTTTGATTCGGTGGTTCCACTACTCCGACCGATAAAAGACTCTGGGTATTGTTTAACCACTTATAGGATATGTTGTCTGCTTTTTAATTTAGTCTTTTGGCTGTTACTTGTGATACGCAGGCTTCATAACCGCTGCTCCCAACTAAATTTCATCATGTTTATTTCGCTCTTCGGGGCATTTGATTTTATTAGATACTGGGACCATACGCCGTAACACATGGGGAAGCATATACCTCCATGTCCACCGCCATATGCATGCCATCTTCGGGATGGTTAAAATTGTGTACTATTGATTTTATGAATATTGAGTTCTGCTCAACCCGGGGCTAGAGGGCGTGAGCGGTAGCTAGCATATTTCACTACCGCTCATGAACAGTCTCAATCATACCGAGACTGCAATATTTCGTATGTGTCGTGCTCAGCCGTTTCCAAAGGTCCATTATCATACTCTTCTTTATTGATTTGTTTGTGGTAGAGGCAAAACATCCCATATTTTCATGGTAGAGCCAGTACTATAAACCTCCCGCCGTCCAGAAGACGAAAATACGTATTATTTGCTCATTCTGTGGGAGATTCTGTTGGTTGGTACAAAACTGGTATGGAGGTGGGGTCGTTGTAGGGGTTATATCTTACTAAGCACAAAGCAGCAACGTACACTATTGAAACTAAATTTATTGTTGTTGGTTTTGTGGTTTACATTATATGGGTGCCGTCATCTTGGAATTCCAGGTCACGTATAAAGGCTTTAAACACGCCAGCTTTATTCTATAGTTTTGTATTTTACAAGTCTTTAGTGTATAAAACAGGGATACCCATGTGAATTGATATCATTTTAGAGCCAAGTAGAATGGTTAAATATCAGCGTGATATAGGTTTAATTAAAGATGTCTCACAAATCTCTAAAATTGAAAATCAGCTGCTGCCCGCCCGAACATGCAGCCAATCTATATAGCTATTCTCGTTTTTAATTTCGACGTGCCCTTTGTATGTTGAAACATTAATAAAACACGCGTATTTTTGTGGCGTTGAGGAGGGGTTGGTGGTGGTGGTGGCGGAAGGGGACTATAAATGAGTGTCATACACCACTATTGCATTTCCCATCGGCCTACATTATAGCCTAATAGCTTTTTGGCTTCAACCCCTATTTCTGAATCACACTGGCAGAAAAAAAACTAACTTTTCTTAAAAAAATATCTTAGATACACTAAAAAATGATCAGCAAATTGGGGATAATGTAATGCTTTCAGCCTCTAATACTTCACTGAAAGCAGGCACCCCACAAAAGTACATTTTACTTTTTGTAAATATATCCTCAGTACAATTTTATCAATAAAAATGCAAATTTCAATCAAAATATCCTAAATGAGCATGTTTTATGATGGAAATATATCATTTTGATGTTTTATGGGGATTTCTTATGATTTGGGTCATCTAATCCAATCAGAACCTACCTTACAATCTGACTATATGCCCCAATAGACCCCTACATCTTTTCAACCAATCGGAAGCCCCAAATCAATAGTGGTATCTGACCTAAATAGACATTTAAACCAGACTGGTTTGTTTTTTCCTGGCTAAATTGTTTGATACATTCAGTCGTAAAAAATGATGTCTTTTGTTTTTAGAAAAAAATCCTTTTCGACAAAATATGAGGCCTTAAAAGAGCTTCGGCGAAAGTAAAATTCATTCGTAAATCTAAAATCTTCAAAATGCCATGTATCGGCAATTTTTCCAATCTTTCGCTTCAAATAAAGTAATTGTCAACCAGTTAAAGCTTTCTTGAAAATAATATCAACTAAAATATGATATTTGTGATTTTCAGGGGTCAAAATAGCAGATTTTACCATAAAAATGCCACTGTTTTTGTATATATTCAAAATCTGCCTTCAGGTGGATGAATGAAAAATATTTAGCGGTTTCTATAGGTCACACCATCAAGAAAATGCAACTTTTAAGTATAAAAATGATAAAAAAAATTCGAAAATTCTGAGGGTACTGTATCCTCCCCCAGCTCTAAGTTTTACAATGCACTGCATGCTTGGTGGTGGACCCATTTACAGTTCGCCACTATGCTTTCCTCTTTGATTGTGCGATGACCGGATAGGCTGCGGACCCTAAGATGACATCTACCTAAAGCCCAAAAGGACGGTGACGTTTGCTGTTTGTCTTGTCGTGGCCTCAATGGTTTATTCTCTTGTTGCTCTGGCTTCTGCTACGTCATTGAGAACCTTCTTTGTGGCTTTTTTTGTTTTTATATATACACGAGCATCTTTGTGTTTTACTTATATTGCCTATCAATGCTGCCTTGTTGGTTAGAGAATAGTTTATGGCGGGGATTTCGTTATTTACACTGTGCCGTTTTATTGGGTTGAGGTAGGTTAAGTGTGAGGTTTGGTGCTCAGTAGAACCTGGTTTAAACCCCCAGCGGCCTTTTTTGCCACTGACCGTTCCAATGCGGTAGCCATATTGTCAACCCTTTTGTGTTTGTGATGTCTTATTTGGCATTTTATTCATCTTAAAAAGTTGTTCTTTGTTTCTGTGTGTATTTGTGGTTCACTGTCGTCCTTGAATGCTACTTTTTCTGTTCGATTTTTATATCTATATTGATATTAACCCATTTCAAGATAACACTTTGTTCCAAAGTAAGGACCGACAACCCGTTTTTAAATTTTTCTTACATCAATTTTATTGTTATCTCTCTTTAACCAAAAACACCTTGCTGTTCCACTTTTCCAAAACTAAGGAAAATTTAAAGAATATCGCGTTTTGAATGCGGTCAAAACAAATTTGACATGCATGTACACATTAATGTCCAAAAGGTTTGATCAAAATTTCAGACAAAATATCTTACCATTCAGATAAATCCTTATCCAGACATTGGTGAAACTTCAAGAAATCGTAAAACAAAATGGCCACCAAACCACCATTTTGTAAGGGATCTAACATGATTGACTGACTAATTGAATGGTGTTTACGTCATTTTTAGCAAATGTTGTCATATAATTATGACGGTCGATTTTTAGCTCTAAAGGCCAGTAGGGCTTATGCCATGGTCTTATGTCCGTTCGTCGTCCGTTAACTTTTTGATGTCAACACTCTAGCACCTTCATTTTTTATTCAATCTCTACCAAACTTTACCAGATTATTAATATCAATGAAAGCTCGGACGAGTTCCAAAACCAACCAGATCGGAACAGTAGCACCGGAGATATTGCCCTTGAATTAACGAAAATTGCTATATTTTGTCTTGTCAACACTCTAGCGCCTCCATTTTTTTTACCACACTTTACCAGATTATTAATATCAACAAAAGCTTGGACAAGTTTAAAAATCAGCTAGATCGGATTAGTAACACCGGAGTTATTGCCCTTGAATTATTGAAATCGTGTTAACTTTTTTGATGTCAACACTATAGCACCTTCGTTTTTCATCCGATATTTACTAAACATTACCAGCTTGTTAATATCAATAAAAGCTTAGACAAGTTTAAAAACCAGCCTGATCGGACCAATAAAACCGGAGTTATTGCCCTTGAATTAACGAAAATTGTTATATTTTGTATTGTTAACACTTTAAAGCCTCCTTTTTGCATCCTACCTTTACCAAACTTTACCAGATTAATAATATCAATAAAAGCTCGAAAGAGATTGAAAACCAGCCAGTTGAGACCAGTAATACCGGAGTTATTGCCCTTGAATTAACGAAAATTGCTATATTTTGTCTTGTCAACACTCTAGCGCCTCCAATTTTCATCCGAACTTTACCAAACTATATCAGATTATTAATATTAATGAAGCCTCAGAGGAGTTTAAAAACCAGCCAGTTCGGACCAGTTACACTGGAGTTATTGCCCTTGAATTAACGAAAAGTGTTATATTCTGTCTTGTCAAGAGTCTAGCGCCTCCAATTTTCATCCGATCTTTACAAAACTTTACCAGATTATTAATGTCTATAAAAGCTAGGACGGTTTGAATACCAGTCAAATCGGACTAGTAACAACGGAGTTATTGCCCTTGAATTAATGATTTTTTTTTTAACTTTTTTGATGTCAACACTCTAGCACCTTCGTTTTTCATTCGATATTTACCAAACTTTACCAGAACGTTAATATCAATGATAGCTTGGATGAGGTACACAAACCAATCCAGATCGACACAGGAGTTATTGCCCTTGAATTAACGAAATATTGCTATATTTTGTCTTGTCAACACTCTAGCGCCTCCATTTTGCATGATTTTTACCTTTACCAAACTTTGTCAGATTGTTGACGAAGTACGAAAGCTCGGTCAAGTTCGAAAACCAGCCAGATCGGACAAGTAACACCGAAGTTATTGCCCTTGAATTATTGAAAAATGTGTTAACTTTTTGATGTCAACACTCTAGTACCTACGTTTTTCATCTGATCTTTACCAAATTGGCCTTCATTTTGCCGTATTTCAACAAAACTTTGCAGGCGGAGTTATGGCCCTATAAAGGTTTTAATACACAAAATGTGTATGGACTAGTTCTGCTGAACTCCCGGCCAAATTTCAGTGAAACTTAGCAAGATGATCAGTATCAAGCCTAATTGAGCATAACATCACCATGTTCCGGTTGAATGATTTTTGGTGGAGTTATGGCTCTTTAAAGGTTTTACTACACAAACTTTGTCCGCAATAGTTCTCCTGAATCTCAGGGAGGATTTCAGCTAAACGCTGCAGGGATGATCAGTACCAAGCCTAGTTGTGCATATCATCACCGTGTTCCTGTTGAAAGATTTTTGGCGGAGTTATGGCCTTTAAATGTTTTACTACACAAACGTTGTCCGGACTAGTTCTCCTGAACCCCTGGCCGGATTTTAGAAAAACATTGCAGGATTGATCAGTACCAAGCGTAGTTGTGCATATCATCACCGTGTTCTGGTTGAGAGTTTTTTTGCGGAGTTATGACCCTTTAAAGGTTTTAAGCGAAATGGTGCAAGAATGATCAGTATCAAGTCTAGTTGTGCATATCGTCGCCGTGTTCATGTTGAATGCTTTTTTTGAGGAGTTATGGCCCGTTAAAGGTTTTAATATACTAACTTTGTACAGACCAGTTCTCCTGAACCCCCGGCTTAATGATTTTTGACAGAGTTATGGCCCCTTATACACAAACTTTATCCGGACTAGTTTTCACGAATCTCTGGCTGAACCTCTGGCTGGATTTCAATGAAACTTGGCAGGAATGATCAGTACCAAGCATAGTTGCACATGTCGTTGTCGTGTTTCAGATGATATTTGGTGGCTCTTTAAAACGTTTTAATACACAAACTTTGTCCGGACTAGTTCTCCTCAACCACCATTCTGCTTTAAACGAAACGTGGCTGCGCATATCCGTGTCTTGTTCCAGTTGAATGCTTTTCGGTGTAGTTATGACCCTTTAAAGGTTGTAATACACAAGCTTTGTCCCGACTACTTCTGATCCCCTGCCTGGATTTTCATGAAACTTGGTGAGGTTGACCATTACTAAGCCTAGTTGCACATATCTTCGTCGTGTTCCAGTTGAATGATTTTTGGCAGATGTATGGCCCATTCTCCTGTAGGGGAGACATCCGGTTTTACTAAAAACTACCCCAGTTCTAATTTAATATACTTTTAATATTTAGGGACTCGAAGCACAACAATGATATAAAATGAGTTATGACCACCTACATAAAGGGCCCCCTCTACAGGCGATAACAAATATTTTATACAATTGTTGTGTCTCGAGTCTGTAAATAATCGTACCAAATTAGAACTAGGGCCTCTTGTTTAAATTATTAGCATGGGTCAAGGGTTTACGTTTCTGTTGTGGGTGTAATTTTGTTGTTGTTTTTGTGTTGTTTTTTTGCAATATTATAACGATAGGAATTTTATGACGACAACCCTTGATATAAGAGCAGTTTTAGCAAGTATAGCGTCCACAGGCCCTCTTGGGCCTCTTGTTTGTGGTAGAGGGCCCAAGTTTTCTGGGTAGACCCAGTACGGTATACCTCCCGCCATCCGTAAGAATCGACACACGGCGGGAGGTATGCAGTGCTAGGTGTATATATCCTCACAGCACATTAAAATAATATATTCGTTAGTTAAAGTAGGGCCCTGTTCCCGGATTCTTATGTATCCTTCTCCTCTCTCTGGAATGTCTCTAAATAACATATAATGTGTTGATGAGCCGTTAAACAACATTACATTATTATCCATACATTGTATTAAACATATGACATGAATATTTAAACGATCATAAGCCTTCAATATGCTGGTCAAATTTTCAGAAAAAAACCCATCTGTATATCTATTCGTGTATGTTAGGGGTTGAGTATTGGGGTTTGGGGTGGGGTGGGGAGTGGAGGTGGGGCGAGGAAGGGGGCTATTAATCGTTAGACACTGCAATAGGTTGATATTTTACTTTTCACGATAACGCGCTGCTCCAAAGTAAGGACAGACAAACCGTTTACAAGTTAGTTTTACATCAATTGTACTGTTATCTCTCTTCCACCATTTTGCCCCACTCTTATCTGAGTTGGTCCTATATGTATAAATATATATGTATGAGGGTTTAATGTGTATATATGTATGAGGGTTTAATGTGTATATATGTATGAGGGTTTAATGTGTATATATATATGAGGGTTTAATGTGTATATATATGTATGAGGGTTTAATGTGTATATATGTATGAGGGTTTAATGTGTATATATGTATGAGGGTTTAATATGTATATATGTATGAGGGTTTAATGTGTATATATGTATGAGGGTTTAATGTGTATATATGTATGAGGGTTTAATGTCGCGTTAACAATCTTACAGTCTTATCACGGCGGTTTTTACTTGTAGCAGTGAGCTCGATTCTCAACTATACTCAGTTGCAAAAGGAAGTGTACACTTTGAAAAGTTCACTTTACACCCTATCCTCTTTATCAAGCGATAGTCCCTTAATGATTCAACCTATTGAAAAACAAATGACAACATGATAGTGGCAATGGAATGATACAAACGTTGGTACCAAACATGGCATATTCATTTTGGAATTTGTCTATTTAATTCTAAAAATACTTTATACAATTAAATCTAAACAAATCTCAGTGTACTCTTTCTTTTGCAACGGAGTATATATAGTGTTGCCACACTAGAATACCAGTACATGACTAGATACACCACCTGGTCACATTGTATTGTCACCGGCCCGACCAACCCTAGAACTTTCCTCTTTGTGCTGAATGTCAGTCAAGCAAGGGACCTGGTAGTACCATTTTAATAAAGTCTTTGGTAAGACTAGGCCGCTAGTTGGACGCTCTACAACTACTTGAAAGAACCATAGGAATCGTTTCGTTAGAACAAGTGCGGCAGGTTCCCGGATTAATATATATGTTTCCTTCTCTTTGGGGCGGCTTTAAATGTTGATGAGCTGTTACACAACTGACTATTTTAAATGTTTGATTACGTTTTATTTGTTTATTATTGTTTTGCTTATATGACATTATTTGCTGATTATATGCCCCACGACAGTAACGTTTCTGGACACTGTTCCCCACCCACACCCACACATTTCCCGTGTTCATACGCCTATGATGTATGCAATCGAAAAGAAATTTGAACGATCATAAGACCTTATCCTAAATGCTTGGTCAATCTTTCAGAAAACAAAATCTCTTCTAAATCAACCCTGCGATATATACATTTTGGGGGAGGAGTGGATGAAGGTGGTGATGGCGGGTTGGGGATGGGGATGGCGGGAGCGGTGTTGAGGAGTAAGCGACGGTACTGACTGTCAGACGGAGAGCAATCGTAATATTCTTGGTGTCATCGGAACAGGACTGTATATATTATTCGTTAGACACTGCAATAGGTTGATATTTTACATTTCACGATAACGCTCTGTTCCATGGTAAAGACGACAACCCGTTTGCAAATTCGTTTAACATAGAAACCATTCGGTCCCACTTACAACACTAAACTCCGCAGACCTTTCTTATGGCACAGTATTTGTGTGTGTTTTTTTTAAAAAGGTTACTATTAAAAAGATGAAATAAACCTTCAGTCATTACATTAAAACATTAAATAGGTTATTTCCAAATGGGTGATTTGAACCTGTACAGGACTTCGCACCCTATCCTGAAAACCGATTTTTTTTAAAATTCCGTTGTATGATTTTAGGTTGTCTTTTCCCCCAATAAATCACACGTAATGTTTGCAAAAATAACACTGACATCGCCACAAGATTTGAACCGCATCGCATAGGCGTAGGCACGTTTAATTAATTTAGTGGGGTGGAGGCCAAACTTTTTGAAAAATATATTTTTGACAAGCCAAAAAAAGTTATCCACGCTCAAGTACAGCAGTACCTGTTTATTATACATCTATCTACAGTCGCTGATTGCACCAAAACATACAACTTTACATAGGAAAAAAAGTTTTGAGCGCTAACATTGGGGGGACATTTGGGGGATGTCGGGGCCCCACTGGCTCCTTAGTTCCTACGCATATGCATCAAGATGCAGTATAACGAAAAGCCGGCTGGGTGGAGGTCGCCGGGATGTTGCAGAATGACTATACACATAAGGTCGCTAGTGATGCGATGTAACTTGATGACAGGGTCACCCAGGTGCGATAGCGCATACGGTCATCAAGACGACCTTAAAAGTAGGTCAATGTCGCCAATATGACGAAAACACGTAAGGTCGTCAACACTGCGAACCAATATAATTTCAAAAGGTATTTTTGATACGAGAACTTCACCAACATGATCTGGATAACATGTCGTTTGTCCCAAATAAATTCATTTATCTCGAGTTCCAAGATGTTTTAAAATATATTAATAAACACACCTAGTTGTAACTATTTCAAAGCGGAGCATTGTATCGAACGTTTAATCGGTCTTAATAAATACTGAAAATGGGATCCCTTGGAAGCAACAAACAAACACAAACAAGTTATAAAAGTAGAAGATTTGGTTTAATTGAGTCTGTTCATGAGAGGTAATGCTAAGTGCAACACCTCTTACGCCTCCTAGCAACGGTTTAATCGATATTCTAGTTTAAAGCTACACATATTGGTCCTGATGATCCCAAAGGACCAGCAAGTAATAACACTACTGATCTGTAGTCGGGGCGACTTTTTACGGCCGCCACACAGAACTAAACAAACACTAGTGGGAATGACAATAAATACTGAAAATGGGATCTCTTGGAAGCAACAAACACAAACAAGAGATAAAAGTAGCAGACTCGGTTTTATTGAGTCTGATCATCAGAGGTTAGTCTGCAAAACCGTAGGCTTAAATATGACGAAAACGTGAACGTTTTGATGATCGTTTCCCTCTTTGTGATTGATCCTCTTTTGGAATCTGCAGCTCATATTTTGAGAATACAAACTCTATAAACACAATGTAAACGGCTTTAACCAGCCAGACCAAACCCAAAAACTGGAGCTTCGAATTTTTTTTTTTAAACATATTTATTTTACATCGATTGCGAAACAAGTTCTTGCAACTTAGATTAATCACTCTCGATGGCTTCCTGGGTAGAACCAGTACTAAGCAATGTGGATTAATTATCTTGCTCAAGAATCAATAACGTGGCCGCGACGGAGGATCGAACCCACGACCTCTCGATCAGGAGTTCGGCGCTCTACCACTGGACCACGCACTCCATGATTCTAATTCATGAGCTTCGAATTAAGCGTTAACAACTCATAATTAATTTAACGCATGTTCAATCATGGGTGTTTTAAGAATCTGTGAATAAACCCATACTTTTTATCGGCACATATACATTATTATATGACCTGAACACCTGCAAAGAGGTTTGATAAACGGTTTTGTAGTGTAAGTTTGCCGTTATTTGGCGATTTATAAATGGCTCATACGCACATTGTTTATTTTTTTCGTAATACGTATTCAGAAAGAGACAGCATGCATTTCATTGCGCTACTATTTTGTCAATGTAACAAACATACACACAACCGCACACACACACACACACGCGCACACACACACACACACACACACTTTCATTCGGCAGAGTTATGCTCTGCAATCTGACCTAGCTCATAACTTTAAATTCAAATTCAAATACAAATTCTTTATTAGTACAACTTTAAATAATAACATGGCAGACGACACAGGTGTTCCGTGGAGGACTCTTCTAGTCTGTGTAACAGACCTCTGACCTATATTATTTCGAATAATTCATTGCCTTTTTAATGGTTATTTAAGCAGAAGAGCGCACGAAGCCAATACAGGCTTCTTGTTTCATAAATATCAGTAACCTTTATAATTATAACTGTTGCCCTTTGGTGTACTTAGTTCGTTTACTTAGGTTCAAATAAGGTCATGCCATGCTATATACAGTTAAACAGGCAAGATAATGGTCCATGCTCGAGAACGGCAGATTAAGTCTCAAATCAAGGACCGCATGGCCAAGTTCCCACGTAACCAATCCTGACAACACAATAGACAAAACGCAGTCTATATGTAACACGTGTCAAGGTCCATGTTCTGTACTTTAATCTCATCATGAGAATTAGCAGCTGACGTTCTCTCTACTGGGAAATAGTCATATGTTCAGAGTAACAGACTTGTAAATAGCTATAACGTTTCTAAACCTACTGATGACGAGGTATATACATAACTAACAAATTTTGAGAATTCAAACTCTATAGACACAATATAAACGACTTTAACCAGCCAGGCGAAACTCAAAAACTGGAGCGTCGAATTAAAAAGTTAACAACTCATAATTCATTTTACGCATATTCAGTCAAGGGTATTTTAACCCGTGAATAAACCTAAACTTTTAATAAGCACATATACATTATAATATGATCTGAACACCTGAATAGAGGTTTGATAAACGGTTTTGTAGTGTAATCTTTTTGTCATTTGGCGGGTTAGTTTCTTTTAATTTAATATCAGACTAGATTGGCTTTATAATGTTTTACATGTTCCAATTCATGATACACATGTAATATCAAACAACATATGGTGTATGCACCGTGCTGTTCAGGTTTGCCATTCAAATTCACCATATAATTCACCATATAATTCACCATATAATTCACCATATAATTCCCCAAATAATTCACAATATAATTCACTATATAATTCACAATATAATTCACCAATAATTCACCATATAATTCACCATATAATTCACAGTATAATTCACCATATAATTCACCATATAATTCACCATTCACCGTATAATTCACCATATATTTCACAATATAATTCACAATATAATTCACCATATAATTCACCATATAATTCACCATTCACCGTATAATTCACCATATATTTCACAATATAATTCACAATATAATTCACCATATAATTCACAATATAATTCACCAATAATTCATTATATAATTCACCATATAATTCACAATATATTCAGCATATAATTCACCATATAATTCACAATATAATTCACCAAATAATTCACCATATAATTCACAATATAATTCACCATAATAATTCACTCTATAATGCACCATAATAATTCACAATATAATTCACCATATAATTCACCATATAATTCACAATATAGTTCACCATAATAATTCACAATATAATTCATCATATAATTCACAATATAATTCACCATATAATTCGCCATACAATTCACCATACAACTCACCATATAATTCACCATATGATTAACCATATAATTTGACTGAAATCTGTTTTAGGTCTCACACCACACTTCTATTTTGCTGTGTTGGCCATTAGGAATAAATAGAGATTATTTAACTGCTGAGATCGATTATAGGGAAATCCTTCACGAGATGATAGGCGTGTGGTTCTTTTCCCGAACGAGCGTAAGAGAGTGAGTGAAAAAAAACAAAACACGCCAACCATCGAGTGAAGGATTTCCATAATCCCAATCTTTCACCGATAGAAATGTATTTTTGGTAAAGTTATTGCCGCTCATAAAAATCTACAAAAACTAGTACATGACCCACTTTTTTCGGCTTTCACTAACGAGTTTACACCTACATTCATACGCATTTTGAGCACCCACAAATATGTCATATTTTGCAGTCAGTGTCGTCTAATCGCTGTTCGCCCAATCTCACACTTTTGTTTTCTCACCTGCAACAGGAAAAGCAAATATCCATTGGCAATTATTAAAAATATCTCAAACCGAAGAACATCCCCTCTATCACCCTACAGTCACATGCAAGGGAGCTAACTCTGTAGTGAGGCCTTTACAATGCATACACATTACTGTGCAGAGTTAATTACATTGATAACACGAAGTCATTTTTACGCTAATGCATTATAGTTTGCACTTTAGAATAGGAAATATCTTTATTTGTAAATTTTAACCCGGACTCGTAGACCTCTACGAAATACCTGATGTACCCACTTCAAATACATGTACATGTATGTATCGTGTTAGATATAGTGACACGATACTGTGTTAGAATTAATGACACGATACTTTATTTGACTTAGTTATTGTTTGTTTGTCGTTGTTTTATGGTTGAGGAAGATCATCCACTTTTCCTGTGTAGAACCAGTACTGTACACCTCCAGCCATCCTTAAGAATCGACACTTCATAGTCATAGACCTTGGGCCAGAACCCCAAAATTGACAATCCGGTACCATTTTGGTGGGCAAATTCTTACTATTGTCAATTTGGGGGCAATGTTATGGAGGTAAGGAAAATGCATTATAGCAATTTCAAAGTTACAGTTTTACATGATTTTTAATGCATTTTTAAACATAACCCCCTTGAAAAAACTGAAAATCAGAGAATGTCATAAAATGTGACTCAAAAAGTTATATTTAGTCATTTCTGTATTTTCACTATTAATAATTATGTAAAACAGTTAACAGCCCCGAAATATGACAAGTACAATCAGTTTAAATGACCTTGTTTTCTTCTTTTTAGCCAAAAATCTCAATTTTACATGTAAATTTACCCCACCCACTTTTAGAGACTTTATACTTAACTTACAGATTTTCTGTTTGTTACATAAGCAATACACATATGTGTTATTTTGAGACAATAACATATATACTAAAAGAAAATAACAAAAATTCAAGTGTTTGTAATACATTTTTTAAGTAAGCGATGGATAAAAGAACCCATTGAATTCTAAAATGAGTGCAATATTAAGTGATATTTTGGCATTTATAAGATATTACTTTGACATATATCACACTTGAAGTATTTTTTCGTATCTCAGTGATGAAATGTTCTAACAACAGATAAAAGTATGTTCAGTTTATTAAATACTGTTCTGTTTTATGGTCAATTAATGACTTTTCTTTGTTAAATTTGCATATCAAATTGCCCCACCCACTTAGGATTAAGATCAAAAATTATTCAAACGGACAAAGGTAAACATTGATTCCAGTTTAAGTGTCAAATGGAAACTATTAATATGTTCTGAGTAAAGGTTCAGGTAAATGGAAATTAAAAATGCATGACAATAAATTCTAAATTTCATTACTTAGTGAGTGGTATTACAGCTTTACTTGATTTCAAATGTGTTTTATAAGTGTACATGTATAGGGGTAAAATACCAACTTTCCTCAAAAATTATGTCTTCATTTATAAGCAACTGTGGATATATGACTAGAGTTTAAGTGTAAAATGTCAGATTTCTTACAATTTCTTTATAAATAGTATTGTGGAAATTAAAAACCTGTGAAAATAAAAGGAATACTTTAATAAAACCATTTTGGGATATTTGCTTTTGGTAACATGGATATATTGATGATGGCATGACACTACCAATTTCCATATTTACACAATAATATTTATATAGGATCATTCCAGTGTATACATGTATATAAGTGGTTTATTTGATTTATATATTTATTCTAGGTAGAACATGATTAACAATATATTATGTATTTATTCTATATAAACATATTGGCTGTTCAAAAAAGTAATTTTACCTAGCTGTGGAATGACCCCACCCACCCAATTTATAATGGGGAAGCTCAAGTAAGTGTAAATGTGTATCACTGAATCATTTGATTTATATTCTTCTGTTAAACAAATTAAATTACAGATGCAGTTTATTCTTATTTTTATTTTTTAACATCTTTAAGCACAATTTAACATCAAATTATACTAGAATTACAATATAAAGTGGGTGGGGGTAAATTGAAGTTGTTTTCTTCACAAAAACATTTCCTTTTGATGTAAATGACAGATGTTTCTATACATAATAAAATATTTCCAATTTCATTATTTTAACCAATTAACTTTATTCTCAATACCTTGTCAGTTATTACTATTACAATGACATTTCTTTTATGCAACTTTTACAATAGAATGGGGTGTTTTGTACTTCTTTAAATTCGACCGTACATTTTAAAACCTGTTTTGCCATTTGATTATCTTTACAGCTATTAACATAAAATACTTCCGCATATTTTTTTCTGTGAAATATAAAATGAATAACCATGTTTTGTATGTTTTTACGTTCAACTTTTGCGTTTAGGTCACTTTTTCACAAACTGTATGCACTAGACCTTTAAAACTTTGCTTATAGTTGTATCTTGGGTGGTATATTGCAACGTGACAAAGCAAATGTGGATGTGACATTGACCCTCCAAGCAAGGGGCAGATAACTTAATAAGTTTTACCATCAACTTTTGCGTTGAGGTCACTTTTATCACGAACTGTATGCACTGGACCTTTCAAACGTAGCTTATAGCTGTATATTGAGTGATACATTGCAAAGTGACAAAGCAAATGTGGATGTGACCTTGACTCTCCAATAAAGGAGCAGATAACCTTATAATTTTTACCTTTAACATTATTTTGCGTTTAGGTCACTTTCTTGCAAACTGTATGCACTACACCTTTCAAACGTTGTTTTTAGTTGTATCTTGGGTGATACATCGCAACAGGACAAAGCATATGTAGATGCGACCTTGACCCTCCAAGCAAAGGGCAGATAACCTTAATTTTTACCTTCAACTTTTGCGTTTAGCTCACTTTTTCACAAACTGTATGCACTAAGACCTTTCAAGTGGTACATTGCAACTTGACAAAGAAATGTTCATGTGACCTCGACCCTCCAAGCAATTGACAGGAAACTTAATAATGTTTACCTTCAACATTTGCGTTTAGGTCACTTTCTCTCAAACTTTATGCAATAAACCTTTCAAACTTCGCTTATAGTTGTTTCTTGGGTAATACATCACAACTTGTCAAAAAGCAAATGTGGCTGTGACCTTCACCATCCAAGCAAATGACAGATACCCGGTAACTTTAATTGTAACATTTACATCATTTTCTCATAGTGCCTCAGCAAACTGTAAGCTCCATTGTTTTTAGTTATTAAAATGTTTACAAACCTTCGTTAGGCGAAACATGTGATTCCGCGGATTTCTTGTTTAACCATGTATGTACATCTTTATTTTTGCCGAAATAAATCTTATCTATGTATCGTTTTCTAAGATGTTAGGATTTATAATGCTACACAGCCTTAAATTGACGACTGTCAGCACTCGCAAAACGTGATCAAACTAGAAGGCATTCACTGGTCAAACATTATCGGGTGAGACACTTCATACAGTTTATCTGCGTCTATTACATGTATTAATAGAATGTGTATGGAGATGTGTATGCGTATTTATTTGAGATTGAAGCTATGATTTTGCAACTGACATAGCAAATACTAAGTTTGATTTATTTTTAATTGATTATAAAAAGAAAATAGAATATAACTGTATTACCCTATTTGAATTTTTACTTTTAAAATGAGGGATGCGAGTTGGGAAGGGGCGGCGGCGGTGGGACTAACACACCGAGGATTTGACAGAAATTAACTCCTGTTTGAAAGGAATGAGCTGTTCCAGCCAAACTATTCGCACTACCACCACCCCACCGCCACCCTCTGGATTTAGACCCCGCACATAGAATGTCAACAACATACCCTTTAAACTTTTTTCTTCAAACATATCCTCAAACAAACCTACCCTGAAAAGAGCGTTTATTCAAACCTCGAACCACTAGAAAATGTACAAATACCCCCATGGATATTTTTATATAAAACAAATCTCTGAAATTTCGGAAATACCTCCCTGGACCTTTTTCCTTTACCGCCACCCAACACACCTCAAAAATCCCTACCAGCCGACCTCATTACCTCGTTTACCTAAAAATTACCTCCTATAGAAAATATTTTTTTACAACACCCCAGTCCCCTGGAAATTTTCGAAAATATCCCACTCATCAAAAAAAAACTCGAAAACCGGACACACCCATCACCTCACCCCGCCCCACCCTTAATGGGTGATGTTTCCTATGAATGAGTGTTTATAATGATGATTTGATATGATTTAACATAAAATTGAATTTAAGGGACACTGTACAATTTAGATTAAAGGGGCATATGTGCCAATAATTTTGGACTTTATTCTAATAGCGGATTTTAGAAATATTTGATATAATTTATGTGTATTCTGCAAGTGAATATTGTTCATTGTACAATTTAAATCAATTTGTTGATTATAATATAAAAATTGTTGTTGCTGGTTTTGCACTTTCCTGTTACTTTTTACCCTTAACGGTTAGGAACGGATATTGCGTGCAGAGCCCAATTTGACCAACGATATTTACACCGGGGTACTGACTTAAGACAGAACCGGTACAGTACCAACATTGGGGACTGCCCTGTAAAATGTTGCTCTTAGGATAGACATTAAACATTTCTCTATTTCCCTGGGTACTCCTGTTGCTGCCACAACCCCATCCCCACCCAGGTGAGTGAAATAAATTATAAGTGCGTACTTGCTTTTACATGTACTCTCCCAGTTATAACTTCTATCCTACAACATTTTCACAGGTACGAACATTCTAAAAAATCTAAAAGAGCACAAAAAATGGAATGGGTGGGGAAGGTGGTTTGGTTCGGAGGGTTTTGTTATTACATTATTTTTGTTTTTCTAGATATTTTTATAGAACGTAGATCAGACGTTTGGTCATCATCGTGATTGAAATGTGCTTTACGTATTATTACGTATTTACCGTTTCAAAAATCAGCCTGTGACTGTTGCTTGTTTGAGTGAAACGGGACATGCGCAGTGAAGCAATCTATAAAATCGTAACATATGAAAATTGATTGATCTCATCATCATCATCATAATGAAAAAACCACAGCATATAACAGAAAAAGGACTTCATATCATAAGAAATGCACCACGTATAAAGCCGTTTGTACCGAATATAATGCAATTGAAACCACCGAATATAAAGACGTATCCACCACGTATATTAAAATATATACCATATATAAAGTCAACAGAAGCACTGCATATAAATACAAACCTACTTCATAGAATGTTCAAAGGACCTCATATATATTAGATAAACTACTGAATATAGTAATAACTGGACAGCATATAATGGTTTATCTACTACATACAATGACTTATCTATCGCATATACTGATTAATCTACTGCATATAAATACTTTTCTACCACATATAAAGATTTATTTAAAACATATAATTAAAAATAAACTACATATCATGAAAGATCTACCCCATATAAAGGGAAATACACTGCATATATTAATCGGCAACATCATAAGACAGTCATGGCGTTATATACAAGTTCATTGATCAGTATGGCAAATCATTAACACATCAATACATGTTGTGTATAACTGTATAAATAAACGTTTGTATACACACTTGGTTTTATATTTAATATCGTCATATAATGCTCAAATTGACACATGAACATCCTTCAAAATCTTTTTATCCAACCCATTTACTCAAATATTTCGTCTTCCTCTTCAATTTATTCGTCATCAAAATCTACCTCATGATCAAAGTTCATATCATCTTTTCCTTGGTTGGAACATTCGCGTAGTCTGCACAGGGAAGTACATGTTCTGTTATGTACGTTTTATTGTAAAGTCTAATAACAATAAAATCAAATCATAAAGAAAACTTTTATTTTAAAAGAAACACAATGAATGATAACTCATATTTCATAAGCATAATATGTTAAAAAAATCATTAAAAGGAAATCACAAGAGATAACCATTTTCACATATTCCTCAGGTGGTTGTCTCCCTCGGATGAAAAAAATCGAGCAGGACTTACCCTATATTATTCCACTGACTAATTTCTTTGCCAGATATATACCAGTACAACACAGTTTATACTAGACTGAGATTAAATTTTGTTAATATGGTAGAGCTACTATTTTAGATTTCATTTTCTGCCACACTAAAATACTAACATTGCAAGGTCATTGACATTAGCTAACGTTCATGAGGTTGGTCTGCTTTTACTTGCCTTTACAACAGATATATGCAAACTATGAGGTCACTTTGGGTTAAAAACAAAAGATAAAGTTATGAAATTTAATAAGAAACATCTTTACCTTATTTGCTTGCTGTCCTTTTTTTCATTTCATGTTATTTTCTGCAATTGTTTACAGTTTTACTCTGCATAATAAATGGTGAATTTATTAACAAGGGAAGTAACTTTTCATATACTTATTAAAGTATTTCTTTTATTTTCAAAGGTTTTTAATTTCCACAATACTATTTATAAAGAAATTGTAAGAAATCTGACATTTTACACCTAAACTCTAGTCATATATCCGCCGTTGCTAATAAATGAAGATATAATTTTTGAGGAAAATCGAGTAACCCCTATACATGTACACTGTATAAAATACATTAGAAATCAAGTAAAGCTATAATACCACTAAGTAATGAAATTTAGAATTTATTGTCATGCATTTTTCATTTCCATTTTTTACCTGAACATTTACTCAGAACATGTTAATAGTTTCAATTTGACACTAAAACTGGTACCAATTTTCATCTTTGTCCATTTAAATAGTTTTTGATCTTAATCCTGAGTGGGTGGGGCAATTTGATATGCAAATTTAGCAAATAAAAGTCATTAATTGACCCTAAAACAGAAAAGTATTTAATAAACTGAACATACTTTTATCTGTTGTTAGAACATTTCGTCACTGAGATACGAAAAAATACTTCAAGTGTGATATATATCAAAGTAATGTGCTTATAAACGCCAAAATATCACTTAATATTGCACTCATTTTAGAATTCAATGGGTTCTTTTATCCATCGCTTACTTAAAAAATGTATTACAAACACTTGAATTCTTGTTAATTTCTTTTAGTATATGCTTTATTGTCTCAAAATAACGCATACGTGTATTGCTTTTGTAACAAACAGGAAATCTGTAAGTTAAGTATAAAATCTCTAAAAGTGGGTGGGGTAAATTTACATGTAAAATTGAGATTTTTGGCTAAAAAGAAGAAAACAAGGTCATTTAAGCTGATTGTACTTGTCATAATTCGGGGCTGTTAACTGTTTTACATAATTATTAATAGTGAAAATACATAAAATATTAAAAAAAACTTTTTGAGTGACATTTTATGACATTCTGTGATTTTCATTTTTTTCAAGGGGGTTATGTTTAAAAACGCATTAAAATCATGTAAAGCTGTAACTTTGAAATTGCTATAATGCATTTTCCTTACCTCCATAAAATTGCCCTCAAATTGACAATAGTAAGAATTTGCCCACCAAAATGGTACCGGATATCGTTCTGGCCCATGGACTATCAATGTAGTGTTCTAGTTGTGCAGATTGATCATACTGACGTCATATCGATTTTTTCAAATTCGGTAGGTGCCCTTCTGATTTTTCAGGACTTAATACGCGGTGCAGTAATTCGGTATGCACATGCACTACTGAAACATAACACGTTATAATTAAATTATTTCCTGTTATCTAGGCATTGACTATTTCATATTACATCTAAATGAAGTCAACGTCATGCACCATAACAAATTCTTCACCCGATTCTTCCATACGTACACGGATTGTCTTTGTTGAATATCGTCTTCACTCGCGTGTCCTGCGTGATGGGGGCCGCCATGTTTGACCGGACTACATTTTCCCCCATAATTCCAAGCGCCAAACACGAGATATGATACTGGTATCGAACGAGGGCGAGAATGCAGATTGATAATATTTGTTTAATCAACATTTTCATTTTAACATCTACTTGTCAAGGTTAGAAGAGTTTATGAGATGGTTGTTAACCTAATACACATGTATATGTATGGATATTTTTTAAGGTATTTGCAGATCGTCCGTGTTCCGTCTGTAAGCAATGTACACCACTGACATCTCTTGTAAATTTTCAAGAATTTTCACACGGATGATCCATGCATCAAAACCTTTTAATTGCATTGGATCGATGTTGACAGAAATAATCGATGCACTATAATTATGTTTAAATCAACTGTATGCAAATAAAGTCCTCTGGAACATCATATGTTACCAACTTTATGCCAATAAAGTCCTCTGGAACATCATACGTTATCAATTGTATGCTAACAAATCCTCCGGGACATCATATGATATCGATAGTATGCAAATAAAGTCCTCTTGGATATCATATGCTGTCAAGTGTATACACATAAAGTCCTCCCTGGTACCATACGTTATCAATATGTATGAAAATAAATCCTCTGGGACATCATATGCTATCAATTGTATGCAAATAAAGTTCTCTGGGACATCATACGTTATCAGTTGTATGCAAATAAAGTCCTCTGGGACATATGTCATCCATTGTATGCAAATAAAGTCCTCTTGGACAGCATACGCTATACATTGTATACAAATAAAGTCCTCTGGGACATCATATGCTATCAAATGTATACAAATAAAGTCTTATCAATTGTATACAAATAAAGTCCTCTGGGACATCATACGTTATCAATTGTATATAACTAATGTCCTCGTGGTAAACAATGGCAACATGTTCGTTTGTAAAGATACACGGAAAACTAAAAGTATCTAAAATAATTTTAACGTTTATTTCCAGGAATTATCGTTAGGTCCCAGACTATCAAGTTTGTTTTAAATATGTTACCCAACGATTGTTTTTGGGAACAAAGATTCTGAATATAAAGATGTACAACTTTCAAATTGTATTGACTATACAAAATGCATAGGCTGTTGTTTTTTTTGCATGTACTCTTAATTTGTAGTCTAGAGTTTATTTATTTTTTCCTGTATAATAACTACATGGAACATATTATTGTTGTGAACGAACAAATTGCCTATATAACAAATCTGGTCGATAATACTCGATACACGTATTTCCATTTAAACCCAGCCTATAACGTATTAAATTTCACGCGCATTAACACGGTGTTCCGTTAGGGCCATCGTACCATCAAGTATCGACGTTTACAAGTCGATGCACGATGGAACGATGGCACTTCATATAATGACACGATGGTATGATGACTATGGTACGATGGCGATGCTACTATGGTCCACTGCGTTATCGCCATCGTATCATTGCCATTATACCAACGTACCATCGCACAACGACTTGTAACGCGACAGCACGACGACACGATGGCGATATTACGATGGATAATCGTACCACCGTACCATCGCGTTTACAGCTCAATGCGCGATGGTACGATGGAACATAATAAATTGATGCGAGACGATACGATAGTACAGTAGCGATGGTATAATGACGATACCGCGATGGACCAACGTACCATCGCCATCGTACCATCGCGCTGTCGTATCATCGTCATCGCACCATCGCCATCGTACCATCGCCCATCGACTTGCGCGATGGTACCATGTTACTACGATGGCCCTAACGAAAACCGTCTGCATGGGGTTATCATTGTTGCCGTCATATCACGAAGGTGTCAACTTGCGGTAGTGAGTTCATTTCTCAACTTGATAATGCTTTCAAAGGCAGAATACCACGCTGTAGACACCTGACATCATACCCCACCCAGTCACATTATTCTGACCCCAGACCAACCAGACCTAGAACTTTGCTGAACGTCAAGCAAGGGAGCTACTAGTTCCATTTTGCTGGCGTATTTTTATAACCTGGCCAGGGATAGCAACCATGACTTCCCGCATTCGGGGCGGACATTCTACCTCTAAATCCCAGCCGCGTTATGTATCTATCAATGATTTCTCCTACCGAGAGGTGGGGTGGGGCACGGGGGTGTCGGGAGGTGACAGTGTGCATTCCCAGGGGAATTAACCAAATACAATTTGACTAATTTCCATCCCTAGGAGCAACATTTATGATTTATTCCACAGGGTCTACCAATATACTCAATATCAAATATGACCATGTTGGTACACGATTCTGTCTATTTCCCTACCCTGGTGTCAGCTTTGACATATAATCCCCGGAGTATGCCCGCCGCACCAGGAGGGAAAAACACTGATAAGTGCATTATGTTCATTGCAGTGTATTAGCGCGCTTTTAGTGCGTTTGTATGTAACTAAACGGTTTATAGTCCGCCACGATTTCCACGAGTGGACTTACCATTTTGTTATTCAATGTAATTAGTGTGCTGATTTAGATTGTTTCCTATTTTCAAATAGAACAGGTGTTTTCCTTTTAAATAACTTGTACTTTGTGAGTACTAATATTCAGTCCGTTTTGATATTTGGAACAAAGGCATTATTTATATCAATGTCGCATTAGTTTTATCAATTTCATTCTTAATTGATAACAAGTCATGACAGTTATCTTGCGCCACTAGCTAGTTTGGAGTGAGAAACTATATCAAGATTGCGGTACAGGTCATGTTTGTTTTAGACAGAGTTCATATAAGGACATTATTAGTATAGGCTTCTTTCTAAGTATGTAATCTTCACAGTGCATGTCTGTGTTACTACTTACTGCACTTCAGTCATAATTGCACGGTCTGCACATTTATTCTTAAAGATGAATGGCCACCCTTTTTGCAGTAGTATCAATTAACAAATTTAACTCTTAAACATCATATGAACATTTCTTGATAGTCTCGGAATTAAACATATATTGAAAACCACTTCTAAGTTGTATGTAAAAATAAGTATTATGTGCATGACGTAGATACTACTTTTACCATTGCGTGACTGCACGGGAAATGAGGTAAACTATGGCCAGATAACTGATACATTTACCTGTGGATTAATTTACCTGTTCAAAGTTTTCTACGTCATCAAATAAAATCTTACTTTTCACAGATATATATATTGTTTTGTATTGATTTCGATTTAAATAAACATAAACATGTTCATGAAACAAAACATGGCCGAAGAACTTTAACTATGATGATTTTGTGAGAGACATTTTAACTACTACTCTACTGCTGCCGCTGCTGCTGCTGCTGCTGCGAATGCCACTTATACTACTAACAATAGAAAGTCAAACATTCGTGGACCATATTTTAATACAACTAAAAATGCCATTCATACGTTTTATAATGGCATATTTGATATAGAAAACACTTAAGGTTCATATGTTATGTTCGAAACATTGACAATAGCTATATTAAAGTAGCTTATATGCATTAACACACCGAACAACTGTCCTTAAATAGATAAGAATACGTATATATATATATATAAGATGTTTCACCTTGTCGTGTCTTTGTAATTCGGATTTCGTCGAGGCATCATGAAGTGTCATTTTCGGATTTTATCTTTCTTGTGTCTAGCAGGTGTTGCAGTAGCTCTGGACAAAGGTACATATGTTTTGAGAAAGACTCAATGCCATGTTTTTGAGCAGCTTACACACACCATATTTATGTTTCTTAAGAGCCGCCCCAGAGAGAGGGACCAGAGACGTAGAAATTCGGGAACAGGGCCCTATTTTTACGATCGAATAGATTCATGAGAATACTTAAAGGAACTAACTCGTCACATAACGGCAGAATTATAATAATAGGCATATTATCATCTTTTTTATGTTAGTGATGTCATATCTTGCATTTTATTCATCTTTGTAGGTATTGTTTACTTCGATGCCTGTTTTTGGTTTCTGTTTTCCTTGAGCGCTACATTTCCTGTTGGACTTTTAAATCTACTCTTCTGATCATTTACTACTTCTTTCTTCTGATACGAAAGTATGGATTCACGTGTGAAGGTATAAATCCTGTTGAAGTGTCTTAAAGACTTTTCTAGCATCATAGAACCATATTTTCTCTGGATGACGATGGTTCTAGACGTACATTTGTTTTTAAATTTAATTTGGATATTGTTTGCCAGTTTTATCTCACCATATCAAGCAATGTTGGTAGTCACTTCTGACTCAAGAGTGAACTATTGTTTCAGAGCGCTTGATAATGCCAAAGTTCGTATTGAAGTGTATGTCTGCTCATTTAAAACTTATCAGAACGGATTTAAACGAAGCTAACCAAGGGTGTTGTGGCTTATCCACAAAAAATGAATACAGTACGATTACTGGTTTCTGGACATTAACCCAGATGATGCGATGTTTTATTGATTGAAATAGTAAGTAGCAATTAAAATTAGTACATCAACGTTTTGCACGTCCCTTTTACCATATTAGTCTAAACACATTTTATGTGTGTACTAATTGTAATTTAGTGTGTGTGTGTGCGTGTGTGTTGTGTGTGCGTGTGTATGTGTGTGTGTGTGTGTGTGTGTGTGTGAGAGAGAGAGAGAGAGAGAGAGAGAGAGAGGATGATTATAATTGTCCATACCAAGTACGAGCTACTCTCTGATCAGATGCAGTAAGAACGTGACATCAGCGAGAACACGGTGGATTACATATATAATGCCATTTTAAAAACGGGTATGTTAAACGTAGTGGAGGGATAAAATACATATAAGTGTACACATACACACGCACGCAGGCACGCAGACGAGGTTTATGCATTATGAACCAGTTACATATTTAAACACCACACATTTTCAACATTTCTCTATTTCAGCATGTCCATACAAGCCTGCCGATCTAATATTCTTGTTAGATGGTTCGGGAAGTGAGGGGGCAAGTAACTTCCACAAACAACTGCTGTTCGTCAAGAACTTCACGGAGCAGTTTGAAATTGGACCGAACAGTACTCGTGTGTCCCTTCTCACCTTTGCCACCCATGTCAGCAATCAGTTCTTTTTGAACCAGTACTTGGACAATACAACACTGATGCACCAGATAGACATGACAAAGTACCCGGATGGTGAAACAAACACACACCTAGGTAATCTAAACTTTGCTCAGAACATTATATCCTAGGAACCGTTTTTGTTTAATTGCCTATAAGCGCCGTACGGACTTTTTCGGCGAGGTTTCTGAAGGCATCACGCAATGCCTGCATAAACAACCCCAACGTATTTCAATATACTAAAGATTAAATACCACACGTACATACCAAAGAGAAGAATAGCACGTCGATCTAGGCAATTTGTGTGCGGCTCCATGTTTCTGCAGACACATATACTAAACCAAATTGCTAAGTATCAACCTAAGAATATGTCAATAATATTCCCATTGTTTTGTGTATTTTGAGCTTGATTAAAGATACGGTTAAACTGCAAAATAACGAGTGTAAATCGTCTGCTCCGATTGCATGAACATATTTTAAAACTTTTCAGTCAATGTGTTTTCTTAGAAATAAGTTATAACACATACATCTTGGTATATAGGATTTTATTAAGTACTTCGAATTAGTGAAGCTTTCGATGTTCCTAATTTTAAAATATGCCAGTTAAAATTATTTTGACATCATGTTTTACTAGCATTACCACTACAAATGCGTTTGCAAAAGAAATTTTTGAAATATATTTAACGCTGAATTACAGTTACTTGAATTTCAAACAATATTCAATGTAAAGGGAGGTAATTTAATATTATCCATATTTCCTTTTTTAGACGGAAAATCTGCGATAAATGGGTCTAATTGTTAAGTTTTCTTTTATTATTTCATACCAATTTTAAGAATTTTATATCTTTAAGCGATCTTTGACTCATGTTATGTGTTTTATCAGTACATTTCATGTTTTCATATAAAGGGAGGGTAACTCTCAAAATCTGTAACAATATAAAAATAAATGTTTTACAAACTATGGGTCAAAACAAAATACTTATATATCTATTCTAAAATATATTTAAAACAAGAAAATAAGTTAAGATACAAAAGTTGATACTTAGCAATTTTGTTCAGTGTATGTTTCTTGAATGTTTATCTTTTTCAAATATCGCGCGCTGTGTCGTTCCGTATTTGGAAACGCATTCCCGCCATACTCACACACCTGACGCTTTCCTGTTAGCGTTGCCAGTATGTGTCACCTGTGGGCGGGTTTAAGTTTCCAAATACGGAGCAACATCGCATGTGATATTTTAATTGCTAAACATTTAAGAAAATATATGCTTGCTGAAACACGGAGTCTTACACAAAAATCCCCAAATTAACTAGATATTCTTCTCTTGTTGAGTTGTATACATGCACGCGTGTTTGTTACGGTTTAGTCTACGGAACTACGGTGATTGTTCATGTAAGCTTTGCTTGAGGTCTTCAAAAGCCATACCTACCTGTTCTATAAGGATACACACCATAAGAGCTACGATTCTCGCAGATAATTACTTTTACAAACTTAAAAAAATATGATCTAAACACTTAAAAAGGCCTGTAATTTAAAAAAAAACGAAAAAAAAAACGAATCAATGTTGCCAAACATTCTGCGTTTACTTAATTTTTTATTAATATGAATACAACGTTTCAAAACAGGGCATAGAAGGAATGAATTACGAAAACAACTGTTCTTTCATTCCAATCCTGTTATATTCCATGTACAATTACATATGTAAATATGTTTAAATCAAAGCAGGACATAGGAATATGGACCAAGAATATTAATTTCTTCAGACATATATCACCCATACCATTCTTCCGAAAAGTAAATTACATTAATGTTTTCTATAATATAAATGCCATAATAGTTTTCAAAAACTATTTCAGCACTGGACTTTGTAACACATCAAACACTGCTGCCGGAACACGACGGGCGGAACGTGCGGAAGATAGTTATAATATTGACAGACGGACAATCGCTTTCACCGGACCTAACACGGATAAATGCCATCCAGTTAAAGGTAGGGAGCGGGTGAGCGGGAGGTAGGGGTGATGTGGGGTTGGGTGTGTAGGATGGGGTGGGGGTGAGTTGGGGAGGGGGAAGGGGTCGGAGTATCAACTCTCAAAGGAAATACAACTCTCTATAGACATGTAGAATGAGTATAGGCATATTACATTTTACCACATTTATAGATGAGCTATATCAAACACATGCGTATCGGAATGAGATTAGGTATATTACCACATTTATAGACGAGCTATATAAAACACATGCGTATCGGAATGAGATTAGGTATATTACCACATTTATAGATGAGCTAGATAAAAAACATGCGTACTAGAATGAGATTAGGTATATTACCACATTTATAGATGAGCTATATAAAGCACATGCGTATTAGAAAGAATGAGATTAGGTATATTACCACATTTATAGACGAGCTATATAAAACACATGTGTATTAGAAAGAATAAGATTAGGTATATTACCACATTTATAGACGAGCTATATAAAACACATGTGTATTAGAAAGAATAAGATTAGGTATATTATCTCATTTATAGACGAGCTATATAAAACACATGCGTATTGGATTAAGATTAGGTATATTACCACATTTATAGATGAGCTAGATAAAAAACATGCGTACTAGAATTAGATTAGGTATATTACCACATTTATAGATGAGCTATATCAAACACATGCGTATCGGAATGAGATTAGGTATATTACCACATTGAAAGACGAGCTATATAAAACACATGCGTATTAGAATGATATTGGGTATATTACCACATTTATAGATGAGCTATATAAAACACATGCGTATTAGAAAGAATGAGATTAGGTATATTACCACATTTATAGATGAGCTATATAAAACACATGCGTATTAGAAAGAATGAGATTGGGTATATTACCATATTTATAGAAGAGCTATATAAAACACATGCGTATTAGAAAGAATGAGATTAGGTATATTACCACATTTATAGACGAGCTATATAAAACACATGTGTATTAGAATGAGATTAGGTATATTACCACATTTATAGACGAGCTATATAAAACACATGCGTATTAGAAAGAATGAGATTAGATATATTACCACATTTATAGACGAGCTATATAAAACACATGCGTATTAGAATGAGATTATGTATATTACCACATTTATAGACGAGCTATATCAAACACATGCGTATCGGAATGAGATTATGTATATTACCACATTTATAGATGAGCTATATCAAACACATGCGTATCGGAATGAGATTAGGTATATTACCTCATTCATAGACGAGCTATATAAAACACATGCGTATTAGAAAGAATGAGATTATGTATATTACCACATTTATAGACGAGCTATATCAAACACATGCGTATCGGAATGAGATTAGGTATATTACCACATTTATAGACGAGCTATATCAAACACATGCGTATCGGAATGAGATTAGGTATATTAGCACATTTATAGACGAGCTATATCAAACACATGCGTATCGGAATGAGATTAGGTATATTACCACATTTATAGATGAGCTATATCAAACACATGCGTATTTGAATGAGATTAGGTTTATTACTAAATTTATAGATGAGCTATATAAAACACATGCGTACTGGAATAAGATACGTATATTACCACATTTATAGATGAGCTATATCAAACACATGCGTATCGGAATGAGATTAGGTATATTACCACATTTATAGACGAGCTATATAAAACACATGCGTATTAGAAATAATGAGATTAGGTAAATTACCAGATGTATAGATGAGATATATCAAACACATGCGTATCGGAATGAGATTATGTATATTACCTCATTGATGGGTGAGCATATAAAACACATGCGTATTGGAATGAGATTAGGTATATTACCACATTTATAGGCGATCTATATAAAACACATGAATATCAGAATGATAATATGTATGTTACCACATTTTTAGACGAGCTATATCTAACACCTGCGTATCGGATTGAGATTAGGTATATTACCTCATTTATGGGTGAGCATATAAAACACATGCGTATTGGAATGAGATTAGGTATATTACCACATTTATAGGCGAGCTATATAAAACACATGAATATCAGAATGATAATATATATGTTAACACATTTATAGACGAGCTATATCTAACACCTGCGTATCGGATTGAGATTAGGTTTATTACCTCATTTATGGGTGAGCATATAAAACACATGCGTATCGGAATGAGATTAGGTATATTACATCATTTATTGAAGATCTATATAAAAAACATGCGTATCGGAATGAGATTATGTATATTACCTCATATATGGATGAGCTATACAAAACACATGCGTATTGGAATGAATTAGGTATATTACCTCATTTATGGATGAACTATATAAAACACATGCATATTGAATGAGAGTAAGTATATTAGTAGCAATGGCCAGTTGATGATAACATACGTAAACATATTTCAGGGAGGATATCAGTGGCCAGTTGTGGTTATCAGGCTGTAGCATGAGCCAGTTGATGATAACAGACGTTAGCATATTTTAGGGAGGATATCAATGGCCAGTTGTGAATATCAGGCTGTAGCATGAGCCAATTGATGATAACAGACGTTAGCATATTTCAGGGAGGATATCAGTGGCCAGTTGTGGATATCAGGCTGTAGCATGGTCCAGTTGATGATAACAGACGTTAGCATATTTCAAGGAGGATATCAGTGGCCAGTTGTGGATATCAGGCTGTAGCATGAGCCAGTTGCTGATAACAGACGTTAGCATATTTCAAGGAGGATATAAGTGGCCATTTGTGGATATCAGGCTGTAGCATGGCCCAGTTGATGATAACAGACGTTAGTATATTTCAAGGAGGATATCAGTGGCCAGTTGTGGATATCAGACTGTAGCATGAGCCAGTTGATGATAACAGACGTTAGCATATTTCAGGGATGATATCAGTGGCCAGTTGTGGATCTCAGGCTTTAGCGTGGGCCATTGATGATAACAGACGTTAGCATATTTCAAGGAGGATATCAGTGGCCAGTTGTGGATATCAGACTGTAGCATGAGCCATTTGATGATAACGAACGTTAGCATATTTCAGGGAGGATATCAGTGGCCAATTGTGGATATCAGGCTGTAGCATGGGCCAGTTGATGATAACTGACTTTAGCATATTTCAGGGAGGATATCAGTTGCCAGTTGTGGATATCATACTGTAGCATGGGCCAGTTGATGATAACAAACGTTAGCGTTTTTCAGGGAGGATATCAGTGGCTAGTTGTGGTTATCAGGCTGTAGCATGGGCCAGTTGATGATAACAGACGTTAGCATATTTCAGGGAGGATATCAGTGGCCAGTTGTGTATATCAGGCTTTAGCATGGGCCAGTTGATGATAACAAACGTTAGCGTTTTTCAGGGAGGATATCAGTGGCCAGTTGTGGTTATCAGGCTGTAGCATGGGCCAGTTGATGATAACAGACGTTAGCATATTTCAGGGAGGATATCAGTGGCCAGTTGTGGTTATCAGGCTGTAGCATGGGCCAGTTGATGATAACAGACGTTAGCATATTTCAGGGAGGATATCAGTGGCCAGTTGTTGATATCATGCTGTAGCATGGGCCAGTTGATGATAACAGACGTTAGCATATTTCAGGGAGGATATCAGTGGCCAGTTGTTGATATCATGCTGTAGCATGGGCCAGTTGATGATAACAGACGTTAGCATATTTCAGGGAGGATATCAGTGGCCAGTTGTTGATATCATGCTGTAGCATGGGCCAGTTGATGATAACTGACGTTAGCATATTTCAGGGAGGATATCAGTGGCCAGTTGTGGATATCAGGCTTTAGCATGGGCCAGTTGATGATAACAGACTTTAGCATATTTCAGGGAGGATATCAGTGGCCAGTTGTTGATATAATGCTGTAGCATGGGCCTGTTGATGATAACAGACGTTAGTATATTTCAGGGAGGTTATTAGGCTTATGTCCATCAGTATCATTGCAATAATACTATTTATTGGATTGATCGAGATGTTGCAAATGTATCGCACGATTGCCACTGGTCAGTTAGACAATAGTGATACACATTCGGCAATTTTGTGCGGACCCTCGTAGGTTGGTCATATTGAATTGAACCAGTGTTGCCGAAAGAATTAACCGCAAGGAACGGTGAATAGGAAAAACAATAAAAAAGGATTATCTGAATATTCCAGCCTTCTCTTATATACGTAACGTAAATTCATTTTATTTATCCTTTTTTATTTCGTATATCAATTATCTTTATAGAAGCCTGAGATAAATACTATGTATTTTATAACAGTTAAGTTCGTATCTTTTTATTGACGGCGTAAACTTTATCTCACATTCCATCCAGAAAAATCCTCTGGTGACGGTAATGGCTATCGGTATTGGTAAAACTGTGGATCCTGCAGAGCTCCTCGCCATTGCCAGCGACTCCAACCATACGTTCCATGTTGCTGATTTTGATGCCCTTCACACCATCCAAACTGAGTTAACGGACACGGCGTGTAACGGTAATTATACATTACGCAGATAATTTGTGTACTCCCTATATACAATATTGTCTGAATCATGCATATTGCTACCGTACCATTTACACAGTCTCAAATTACTCTAGAACAAATACTCTAGATGAGTTTTAGTACGAAGTTTTAAGTTTAAAACAAAATTGCCGAAATAATTAAACCACTGGGACAACTGAAAACAACAACAACACAACAACAACAACAACAACAACACACCTACGTAAAAGCTCTGCAGCTTTAATATTTATCACAACCAATTATAAATCCATGTAGTTCCGGCTCCACGACAATGGGACGGTATTTAGATATTCTGTCACTTTTCGTTCACTCGACACAGATTCTTTTAATTTGCTGACAAGGCCAGGCCAGAACTTTTAAAACATAATGGCCTTTTGTCGAAGATATTTTAATAGAATAGCAATTTTTTCAAGAGCATAATTTCCCTAGTTGAATGTATAAGTCATGTTTTGTTCTTATGTTACTTGAAAAGAATGCATTGAACCATTTTTAAACACAGAATTTGTTAAACTGGTATCTATATCGTCTTATTTACGCTTATATTTAAGAAATAGAACATCATTTACTGTGAATTATCGTGTAATATATCACGATTTGGCGTTCAATTGTAAATAATAATTTCACGAGCCCGTTACAGTCATATATCGTTGAATATAACGAGATGTTTTAAACTAGGCTATATATTGCGAGTGTATTAGAATTTACCATATAGGGTATTGCTGATTGGTTCTATATTTCAGTGTGCAAAAATGACATGTCGGATATATGTTTTGTACTGGACTCTTCTGGGAGTGAAGGACCTACAAATTTCCACAAACAGCTGGAATTTGTTAACATGGTAGTCAACGAGTTCTCTTTTGAGGGTACCAAAGCAACACAATTGTGCGTTATTACATTTTCAACGACGGCACACACTGATATAAGATTCAATTCATTCCACACAACGCAGGCAATCTTAACCAACGTGCTAAAGATTCCATACAGGTAAATAATGGTGTTGCTGAACTTAGTCTTAAAACAAAAAAGGCAACCCTCCCACCACTCACACAAAAAACAACAACAAATATAAAACACACCAAAAAAACACAAAAAACAAGTGTTTCATTGGTGAAATTCCGAAAGTCACGCACTAGATATACAAAGTCAGTTTATTCAAAACAATCTGTAAATATGTTGTTTTAAACAAACCATCTGCAAATGTGCTATAACGAGTATATTATGATATATCACATAGTTAATACGATTGGAACGAAAGAAACAATTCTTATATATACCCTCACCTGTAAACGTATTCCGTGCTCATGGCACTCTTTGTCATTGGGTTTTACATTTACACGACAGTCGCAGGTATATATGCTGTTTGTAAATGCATTAAAAGCAAACCTACACCGTTCAAAATATATTATTATCCATTTTTATTGCTTATAAAACAAATAACAAAACGAGTCTATTTTTTTTAATTGTGACTTTACTAGCCAAACAATAACCTGCTTATCAGTGTTTCTATATGTAAGCAACATCTGTTTTGATTTCCACATGTACCTTTAGAGATGGCGAAACTATGACTGATCTTGGTTTGTCGAATGCCTGGAACGAATATCGCAATCATCATCATGGAGCTCGATCGGATGCCAATAAAATAGTCATTGTGTTGACAGACGGCAGGTCCACAGAACCGACCAATACTATGCATCAAGCCCAGAACCTCCAACGGTATCTATGTGTTTCAAATGTTATGCTCACTACATTTCACCTTCGTGAACAGTTGTATGGGTAGAATGCTTTATGGTATGCACGAGAGGTGTTCAAATTATAACGTAACACTTTTGTTTAAGATGTTATTTTTCAGCGGAAATGGTTATCATAAAACATGCGTGATTTAATGTTGTGAAACTGTTATTTAGAACATATGCATTTAAACATAACCTAAAAGTTCACGCGGTTCGCTTTAAATTACATTTTGAATTAGGTACCCACTAGTTTCCAATTTTAAACCTATATATTTCTATTGCCGTAGAGTTTTACCTTAAACCAAATAATGTCACTAAACGTATCGTAATTGTTTAAAACTGAGTTTGAAATTTAGATATGATCGTATGTTTTATTTTAAGTCAAAAATATAAATGTTGAATTAAAAGTTCGAATTTTATAGAAAATTTAAGAAAGTGACAAATTATAGGACAGTTTGCTAGTATGTTACCGATGGTTTTATAAATTTACCAAAATAAGCATTTTATTCATATTTTATGAGACAAAAAATGAATAGTTATTGTTACTGTATTATGACATACCATATACAGATATATTTTGGTCGAAGTTTATATGTTTTTTCATCATTTTTTGCAAATGTGTATGTTTTGCCCCTAAATCTTAAGTTATATATTTTTTCATTTCTTTTCTTATAAGAAAGTAACGAAACTTATTTTTTATAGAGGAGGACATCATAACAATGCCTGCGGTTGATGTTTCGAACTAGAAGTTTTTATAGATTTAATAATTTTCAAAGTTTTAGTTCAGGTTAATTTTCGCTGAAATCGTGAAAACCGACAAATAGCAAAATTTACTTTTTATAATTGAAGATTTTTGCTTCAAAATGTCATTCTTTACCATTTTACAAAAATACGGATTCAGCAAAACTAGGAATCACATAATAGTTCATGTAATAATGTTTTATATGGAAAGAAACATTAGAATTGACATTAAAATGAACACATTCTTCGAGAATGTGAAGATGTTTGAATCATGTAAAAAATGAAAGTGTTACGTTATAAGTTGAACACCTCTCGTATTTGTTTTAGCTGCAACCCCAGCCGATAGTTTGGTTAAATCATTATATTTAAGCTCGTTATATTTTCTCTCGTTTTATTGGGCTGACAATATGGTAAGTGTGAGGCCTGACGCACCCTATATCCTGGTTCAAAACCCCAGCGGCTCTTTTTGCCACTGACCGGTCTAATGCGGTAGCCTCATTGGGAACCATTTTATGTTTGTGATGTCATATTTTGTCTTTTATTTATATTTATGTTTATTGTTTGTTTCTATGCGTGTTTTTGGTTGGCTGTGTTCCTTGAATGCTGCATTTCCTGTTCTATTTTTATATCTACTTTTATAGACGCTTCCACAAACGCTCCATTATACGTCAGAAAGCGCCGCGCCTTTATGACAGGCAATTCACCTATACAAAGGTTAAGGTCGAAACCAGAATATACCCGATAGATTATTCTTTTAAAATATAACTCAAGTATTTATTTTAGCCGTTCTTATAAATACAGAACTTGGTTGCTGATAGTTACTTCTAACATTGGTTGTCAAAGGCCAAGCTCGTCAGTTA